>BQNB010181482.1:0-12587 GCA_026074375.1 Tanacetum coccineum
AGCTTGGATGTTTGTTTCATTTAGGGAGATGATTACATCTCAACTTCTCTATTTAAGGGGAAGTTCGTACACGACTTTGTTTGTTTTGTCATCATCAAATAGGGGAGATTGTTGGGATTCTAGATTTAATGAGACAAAATGAATAAAAGAATGAAACAAAAGGATCAAAGTCAACATTATGAAACTCTACAAGCTGGTGGAGAAATATGAAGATTTGGTCAAATATTCTACAGATAATGATTAGGAAACATATTAATGTGGTTTAATGTAATTTAAATAGTTTCCTTATCTATTGATTTACTTCCTTTGTAAGGCATGATCTCTCCCTATATAAAGATATCATAGACATAGGTTTTACATATCCATCCATAGAAAACTAGAGCTCTCCCAATGAGAGTCTAGATATTTAGATAGCATTGTCGACTGATGAGAGTCGAATAGTACACCATAGTTAGTTGGCGTAGCCCCAAATTATAGTTGGGGTAATAGGGAAATCGTTCAATAAAGAAAACCTTGTGATAACATTGATTGTGTTCTTATAATTCCGCTGTGCATATTCAATCATTGTTATTATTATCCTAGATGAGCAAAACGATTCAATAGAATCTAACTTGCAATACTAAGAAGAACAATGAATACTATACTTGAATATATTGATTGCAAATATTCTAACTATGAGATATGTGTTTTCTATGAAGATTGATATCTCTAACTATGCCGTAGGGTTCCTTTTATATACTAAGGAAAAACCCTAATGGGCTTACAAACCGCGTTAAATGATCATGCATATCTATTCCTAATATATCTCATGCATTTTGTACTGGCGGTACTAACTATAACTAACAGTACTAACTATTACAACTAGCAGTACTAATGACTTAGTTTATATTCTTTAATCTTCAGTAGCAGTATCAATTTTGAACCAACAGTAGTAAAGTAGTACTAGCAGTAGTAACTCAAAATTCCCAATAATCCTCCCCTAAACTTGATATTTACTTGTCAATCATCAAGTTTCTTCAGTTTATGCTTCTTGGTCATTAGGAGGATGTATTCAAACATTTTACTACTCTTCAAGCATTGATTTGATGATCTTGATAAGCTCAAATTCCATAGTACTTTCTTCTTTAGCTTCTAACTGCAAGTTTAGCATCTTCTTCAATAATTCCTTGATCAGTGGGTATTGTTTCTCTACTATGATATGAATCTTCATAGATGTACCGTCCATAAACAGAGTGTGAAATTGCATAATATTGGCTTTATCTTGTCACTACCCCTCCCCTGTTTGGATGCATCCTCCTCATCTAAATCATCATCTGAAGATTCAAACTGTCTGTATTTCCTTCTTCTTGGTTGTGAGTTGCTTGACTTCCTTTGTCTTTCTAATCTTTTGACTCATTTCATTAGTTCGAGGATCTCCACAGCTTGAGCATCCTTCTCTTTCTCCAAGTCAAGCACCTATTTTGACAATTTTGTACACATAGTCATCAATTCCTATAGTTTTAGTCTACCATCATCACTTCCAAGTGTGTAACCTCCTATGAGAGGTAAATCATGGGGTGTGATTAGTACATTAGTCGTCAATTCAAATTGATGTTTCGTCTTACCCTTCCCACTTCCAGATGTGTGACCTTCTGAGAGAGGTGGTTCATTAGGCTTTTCAAGCACTTTCTCTGACCTAGTATGAGCAAAAGTACCCCCTATGGTTTCTTGGCGCCTGGGAATGCCATCTGTATTTATTCCCTGAGGAATATCAACATTAGGCATTGCCGTGGCCTGGGTCCTAATTATGTTATCACTGTCCTGTGCTGCATCTAAGCTAGCAACAGTAGTGATAGCCCTTTCCACACTGTCACCCACTCCTTATGGACAGCCTCATCTGCTCCAAGGTCTTGAGGTATACTAGTCTGAGGTAACTTAGTGTCCTTTGTGGTTTTCCTATGTGTTTGAGTCTTTCTTTTTCTTTGATATGTAGTTGGAGATGGGAGTAGTTGCTCAATGTGAGCTTCAGTTTGAGGTTCATGAAAAATTTGGTTGTGAGGTAGAGGGTATGGGTTGAGGTTCAGGGGGTGTTGCTGAACCTTCACCCTCAGGTGCTTGGTTATGCACCAACAGTATTAACGGTAACAAGCAGTACTAATATTAGCCTGGCAGTATTAATATTTGTCCAATAGTATTAACTTGTTCTCCAATAACTATGTAATAACATGCCTCTATTCATCATAAGTACACTAGAAATAACTAGATAAACATGTGAGAATTCATGAGGATCCATATATATGCATATCCCATGAATAGAAGTTAAGAACTGTTAACCAAAACAACATACTAGTACTAAATCTTAAGATATCAGATTAAGCTTCAAATTCTTCTAAAGAGCATCTCCAAACCATGTCAATCATCAATCCACCCATGACAGCTAAGCAATACTAACCAAGCCTAACAGTATAAAATTTTTGTATCAGCAGTACAAAGTTTCTTCAATTAGAGAAAGCTAAGCCCAACAGTATTAAGTAACTGATCATCATGTTTACCTTCCAACTTCAATCCAATTAGTACTTGTGTATAATCCGCTATTCTTATACACCATTAACCTCCCCTGAGATCATGCAGCTACAGATTAAGCATACAAATGCTTGCCACTAGAAAATTAAATCTACTCACATCAAAAGCTTTAGTGAGCAAATCAGCTACATTATTATCAGTGTGTATCTTGACCATTTCTATCAATCTCTTCTCATAGGAGTCTCTAATGAAATGATGCCGAATCTCTATATGCTTTGTTTTAGAATGGTAGACAGGATTCTTGACAACACAAATGGCACTCTCATTATCAACATGAATCTTTGTCTGCATAAAATTGTATCCATAATCTAACATCTGATTTTGGATCCAAAGCACTTGACCACAGCAGTGAGAAGCAGCAATATATTCAGCTTCAGTAGTTGAATTAGCCACTACAGTCTGCTTTTTACATTGCCAAGAGATTAACCTTGAACCAAGAAATTGACAACCTCCTGTTGTGGATTTCCTGTCCAAACTGGCACCTGCATAGTCACTATCTGAAAAAGCTTCCAATATAAAAGGAGAGTCCTTAGGATACCAAAGGCCCAATTTGGGTCGACCTTTTAGGTATCTAAAGATCCTTTTTACTGCATTCAAGTGGGAAACTTTTGGTTGAACTTGAAATCTTGAGCATGCACAAACTGAGAACATAATATCTGGTCTAGAGGATGTAAGATACATCAATGACCCAATCATTGACCTGTATAAATGGATACTTACTCTCACCATCTTCATCTTTTGTCAAAGCCTTGTTGGTTTCTATAGGAGTACTGACTGTCCTTATATTAGAAAAACCAAATTTCTTCAAGATTTCACCAACATACTTGTCCTAACTAATGAAGATCCCGTCCTCTTTCTGCTTGACTTGTAAACCCAAGAAGAAAGTGAGCTCTCTCATTGAACTCATCTGGAACCTTTTGTGCATTATTTGCTTAAAATTTGTACACAAAGACTTTTTAGTGGAACCAAAGATGATGTCATCTACATATACTTGTACCAGTATTAAGTCTTTTACAGTATATTTCCCAACATATATGCTTTGGTTTAGAATGGTAGACAGGATTCTTGACAACACAAATAGCACTCTTATTGTAATAGGACATCCAAAAGGTCTCATGAAAACTTATGCTTGGTGGTCTGCCAATAATAAGTTCATAGGGTGTCTTGTTATGAGGCTTGGTCACTAAAACCCTATTTAGAACATAACAAGCAGTATTAACTGCTTCAGCCCAAAATACAGTAGGTAGAAGTGAGTCTGCTAGCATAGTCCTAGCAGCCTCAATCAGAGTCCTGTTCTTTCTCTCAGCAACTCTATTTTGTTGTGGAGTTCTGGCAACACTAAATTCCCTTTTTATCCCTTTTAATATACTGAATTCATTTATTTCCATGTTTTTGAATTATGTCCCATTATCACACCTGATTACTTTAACCTTATGGTTTAATTGGTTTTCTATTTCTGTTATAAATCTCTTAAGAATCCCACTAGTCTCATCCTTAGAGGCTAAGAAGAAAACCCAGCTAAACCTGCTAAAGTCATCAGTTACTACAAGGCAATATGTCTTATGGTTGATACTCCTAACAGATGTTGGACCAAATAAGTCCATATGCAACATCTGTAAGGGTTGGCAGATAGAGCTCACAATGCTCAGACCTTACATGAGGCTTTGTTGTTTTCTTATCCTTCTGACAAGCAAAACACATAGTATGGTCATTTTCAAAATTCTTTGAGAGGAAAGACCCTCTTACAAGGTTTCCTGTACAAGTTTATTTAATGTTTTAAATTCACTTGAACCAGCATCCATGCCATAATTTTTAGATACTCAATCAATTTGGCTTTTGCAATATAAACAAGTTAAATACTCCTAGAAGGAATCAACATTCTTTATATCAAAAGCTGTACATATTACTTTCCTGGGAAACGCTAAGCAGTATTGGTTGCATCAAGTAGCTTTTAAAATCAGGAGACAAAACAAGACATTCAGTTTTCAGTGAAAAGATACTGTTTTTCTTGCACACATTGCTGAGACAGAGAAGATTAAACTTTGTTCTTGAACAAAAAAAACATCTTCAAAGTCTAACTTATCTGTTTTATCTTTCCTTTTTCAGATTATCTTACACCTCTAGCACTTCCACAAACTGGCAACCAAAACCCTCCATCAATGTCTTGATGTCATTAAGATGTCTTTGTTCCCTCGTATGTTGCCTGGAACATCCACTGTCAAATATGACTTCTGTTCTTCAAAGCTTGTTATGATTTCCCAGCACAAAAAGTAGAGATGACGTCAGTGTCTCTTGGGACCCAAGCCACTACTGACTTGAGTCTGCCTTGTGGATCTATATAATTTACTCTTTTTGAGACCCATGATCCACTATTGTCTTTGGAGACATTGTTTAAATTAGTCATTTTTGGTCTCCAAACACAACCTGCTGAGGCCTTAACAGTAGTGACCCCATTTTCCTTAACAGCACTAACTGCTATTTTGCCCAGAAACTGTATTACAACCATTTACTCTGACAGTATTAAATTTTTCAATTTTAAAAATCCTTGTATTTGGTGCTATTTGATTTATAAAAAATAACAAATGACATCTAAAAGTGAATGAGGCTTATGCAAAGCATTTGTTCTTAATTTTTAAAAGTTTCACTCTATTTGTATGAGTAGCAATATTAACTGGTCTGAATGTACTAGTTGATGATGTTGCTCTAGGAGATCTTTGCTTGGCAGCACTAACTAGTACTCTTCCAAGCCTTGTTAAGATTGCAGATGGAACAAATTTATTTTGATGATTTATTATCTGAGCACTGTTTCAAACTGGTCTAATTTCCCTTTGACCAGTATTCTTTTCCATATTTTTCAAAACAGACTTTTTAGTCATTCTCTTTTCATGAAAATCGCAGTCTTTTATTAGATGGCTGTAACTGCCACAAACAAAACAGGCTTTCTTTGTAAACCCAAATCCTAACCCCAGTTTTTGAGTCATTTTCCCATTCCAATCTCTTCTATCTACCTTAGGATTTTGAGTGATTATCCTATATTTTTCAGCTTGTTTAGGTTTAACAGATTCATTCCTAGCATTAGTAAACTCAATCCTTTTAAAACTAGGTTTTTCTGTTGCTTGCAAATCATTAGATTGAAAAATATCCTCATCATCATCACTAACCCAATCTTCAATGATAACTCTACTAGGCCTAACAGATTCAACTCTAGGCATTTCTACATTAGTATTGCTAGTTTGAGAGGTACTTTTTTCAACTTGAGACACACTAGCACTAGTCTTATTTGTTGTAGGCCTATAAACAGAATCATCTAATCTTGTAAAAGATAGGTCAGCTAGTGGAGGCATATAGTTCACGGTTAAAGGAGGAGGAACAACATGATATCCATTATCCTTTTTAAACCTATCAGTTGTTTGATTGTCATCTCCATCACTTGAACGACTATCAAATACACTATTAAACAATTCACTACCACTTGAATCATTTTCATTTAATTGATCTCCATATCCTAGGAACAGTTTTTATCGTTAGAACTTAGTTGACTATAATATCAGTTTTATTTTAAGTTTTAGAAGATGTTTCAAACTGTTCTAGTTTAGCTTATAAATCATCTTTTTCTCTTAAAGTTTCATCTAACTGATTTTTAAGTCTAGTGACAGCATTACTTTTGTCTTTTACTTCAAATTCTAAGACTGCAATCTTTTCTTCATAGACAGCTTCATTTTTCTGATGAACAACTAACTGTGCCTTACAGATTCTAGGCCTAACTGATAAGCTATAATTTCTAGATTAGCCTTAATAAGAGTTTGTCGCTATTCTGTCCAAACTGTTTTTTTAGTTTTTTCATACGTTTTTACACTGTATTAGAAACAAGATTGTACCTTTGTGTCAGACCCTGAGGAGTTTGAAGTGTAGGCCATGAGAGCAAACTCAGTTGGTTCATCTTGAGCTATATAACTCCAGTCATATCCCAGTCCATCTTGGACAATCAAAGCATTGTCCCCGAACAGAACATTGCATAAGAGGTCTCTATCTGGTACAATCATGCATGGTGTTATCCCTGGCACTCACCCATACCCTGTATCTCCATTTAAAGTTCCTTTGATTTCTTTGTGCTCTACATTCCCTTGCAAAATGGCCCCTGCTATGCAGTTTTAAGCATTTCAACCTTGTTTTATCAAAACCTAACAGGTTCTTTGCCATTGCAAGATTTTTAACTTTCTTCCAGTCTTCTTATAAAATAGCTTAACCCTCATAGAAAGCATGGCCACCTTCCATTTAAGGTCCATTTCTTCCAAATCATCATGATTAATCTGCTCTAGGTCTTTATCATACAGTTGTGGACTATTAACTGGTTAGCAAAGAATGAGAACATTAGATCATCAGTATATGATGATGAAGAGGCTTGTCTCTGAGAATTATGTCCTGATGCAGTAGAAACACCATTAAGTATTAACTTCATTACTGCTGCTAGTGTCTTCTGCAGAGAGAAAGGCCACATTTGAGAGTTTGAAGATGATCCAGAGGAACCTTTGATATCAGCTTTAAACACTTTTAGGTTATTGTATAGATCATCAATATCCAAATCATCTATACCATCTTTGTTCCTCATAATCAAGGCTACATTGTTCCATGTGAGGTAGAGCTCTTAAAAATTTCTGATTTGCATCTTCATTAGAAACAGCTGCACCATGAACTTCTAGTAGGCTGATAAGTTTTTGAAACCTATCATATGCTTTATCTAAGCCTTCTATGTCAGATACAGAAAAGTTTTCAAATTATTGCTTCAAAACATTCTTCTGCATCTTCTTAGATTCAACATTGCCACCAAATCTACTCTTGATAGCAGTCCATATAGACTTTGCATCCTTTATTTCATGGAACCTCAGTGATAATCATCAGGACTTTGCCAAAGCAATAAGGCTTTTAGCTTTTCTTTCTCTTTTTCTTGTAGTAGTTCTGAGAAGTCTTTGGATGTACTTAGTTTCATACACCATTTATCAGGTTGTTTCTTGTATATGACCATCACCAATTAAGATCAACTTACCACAAACGATAATATGTGTTAGTGAGATACTGCTTCAATCTATGCTCAAAGGGTTATATTTTACCTTCTTGAGGATAGGAGTTTTATGTAGTTTGATACCATTTGAGTGAGATTTCTACTGATGCTATTTGTGTTGCAGGTTCTTCACCAGATTTGTTATAGATAGGAAGGTGATCTAGTCTGATAAAGTTCTTTTTATTCAGAGTTTCTCCATAAGCTCTGATACCACTTGTAAAGTCCCAATTAAACGGATCTTCTTTAGCCTGTTAAAGCTTAGTTAACTTGGATAAATCCAAAGTATATGAGAAACTATGATTGTGAATACTACAAGTTATGCGAAATCTAACTTGCAATACTAAGAAGAACAATGAATACTAAACTTGAATATATTAATTGCAAATATTCTGCCTATGTTACAGAATAACTAACTATAAATTGATATGTGTTTGCTATGTAAATTGATATGTCTAACTATGCCGTAGGGTTCCTTTTATACACTAAAGAAACCCTAATGGGCTTACAAACTATGTTAAGTAATCATTGAATATATTACCCTCATATATTCTCAGAATATAACAAAAGCAGTAGTACTAACATCTCTATACTAATTAAGTACTAATAAATACTAACTTAGCAACAGTACTAACTATAACTAACAATACTAACTATTACAACTAGCAGTACTAGCAACTTAGTTTATATTCTTCAATCTTCAGTAGCAGCACAAATCTTCAAATAGCAGTATTAAGTCCATCAGCAGTATAACCTTGTAGAAGCTCTTAATTCCTAACATCTATTTGGGTCTTCATTTATTTTTCTAGATCATCATGCATTGTTTTTTTTAACTATGTCGCGAGTAAAAAAAAATTTGGCCCCCCTTAACTTGAAATCCTGGCTCCGCTCTTGACAAAGAAGCTCGTTTTTCGAAAGCAATTTTGCCACACTATTCTCCAGTTCCACATTTTTGGTCTCTATTTCACAATAATCATAATTAAAACATTCTTCTTCCTTGGAATTTTCTTTATTGAGGTTTATAATATACCTTCAAACTTACAAATCGGGTAGTGTCTTATCTTGAAGGCTCAGCTTTCAAATCATTCTTTTCAAAAATATTCTGGAATTTTGAGAGCATTTTGATTATCACAAGATTCATCTTTTTGAAAAATTTCTTGATTAAGTTGTATTGACGCTTCAAGAGAAATACAATGTTTTTCAAGTTGTGAGTACCTTTTCAAAAGATCATTAAACGCATTTTGTGATTTCAAAAGCTCGGCCTCAAGATTACTAGATTCTTTTTTCTTTCATCAATTGATTACAAGGCACATGACATAGAAATTATTCACTGTGTTAAAAGGAACATCTTCGAAAGGGGGGTGGGGGGGGGGGGGGGGGGTGGGGGGAAACATTGTTGTTGTGTGTAAGAGGTCGACATTTTCCAAAAATAATTCTTTCTTAGCAATTTTCAAACATTGTTTGTCGACTGAAAATTGTTGAACATCACGTCCATTTGGTCAAAAACTGTCTGTACTTCCATTATTTCATTTAGATGATCTCTATCAAACACATTGAAGATGTCTTTTAAAGATTTTAGAAATGGAATAATTTCTGTTATAAATACAGCTTTTGTAATGTTCAATCCCCCTTTCACTTTTGTTACAAGCATCAGGTTTTTTTTTGTGGGGGTGGGGGGGATTTAGTTCCATTATCTTCACCACATTGTCAAATATGGCAAGGTGATATTTAAGCTTTTTAAGGCTTTCATTCACCAAGCTAACCTTAGGAACTTCCTTAGGAGCTTCTATTTTGACAGGGGATGCATCAGAAGGCTTACTGGTAGGATTGGATATACGCACCCAGAACGCTTGTTCATAATCCATTTCTTGTTGTGGAGTAAAACGTTTCCCAAAATCTTTAGAAAGTCTATTTAATTTATCATGATTAATAGGTTTATGAGAAATGTTTTTATTAATAATCTATGGATCCTTTGCTTCTTCATACATTTTTGATCGACTCTTTTCTTCCAAAATCAATGTTTCCTCATCATTAATCATACACATGGCATCATGTTTATCAGAAATAAATATACCATCATACAAGATTGGTTTAATCCGCTGAGCTTTCCTAAGATAAAACGGATTTTGATAACCTAGAGCTTGTTTGTATATATTATCATAAAAAGCTTGAGGCTTTGTTAACATGTGCACTGTTTAAGCAGATTGACCCGCTTTAAAAAGAATATTATCAAGTTTCTTTATCTTCTTTTCCAAATCAATTTCGTTTTCCATATATTTATCTTCCTTTTCTTTAGATTCACTTTTGAAAACAGTAAATGTTTGCAATAAACATTCCTTTTCATTGATTTGTTTTGAAAGATTTTGCTCAAGTGAGTCAACTTGTTCTTTCAGTGCGAGCTTCTCCTTAATCATATCATCCATTTGAGAATCAATCATTTTCTCACGACTGCTTAAATCAATATTAAGATGTTGTTCTAAATTTTTTACTCGTTCTTTATATCTCTCTAGCTCAGCGGTTACTGATTCATTATTCTGTTCCTTATTAGCCTTTTCCCAATTATTTACATGATTAATCATTTGTTTCGACATTTGTTCTATCACAGATAAAATCATTGAATCTTGTTGTGCCTGCAAATGAGTATCTTGAACATTTTCCTGTTGTGTTTCTTGCAAATATTAAGAGTACGGAATGATATTGCTATCATTATATATCTCATTATCTGAAAAATTCACAGCTGGTGGTTGTTCAAAATCTTGCATTGCATGCACATTTTGATTTTTCATATCATTACGATAGGTTTCAGAATGAGGTACCTCTGAGATAACATCAGAAACATAGTTGGAAATGTTGGCCATGAGAACCGCTTGTGCATTCGAGAGATCATCACAGTCAGAATCATAAGTATCAAGATCCTCAGTCTGAAAAGCAGCATTGTTTGGAATGATTGTATGAACAATTTGACAGTCTGAACCCTTAGATCTGCAAGAAATACGAATTGCTCTTCATCCAAAATTTGTCCAGCTTCCTGAGCTTCAGCTAACATTGCTTTATCCTTATACCATGCTGCATTCCTTGGTCTCTTAGGCTGAGTGCATTGTCTAGCCATATGTCCTTCACCTTGACAGTTATAACATTTAACAACCCTTGCCTATCCGCTTGCATTGTTTCCCCTAGAACTAGTAGCGTTAACTTTTATACCCAGTACCAGAATAACATTAACCTTGTCTCCCATGAACTTGTTGCATTGTGACCCTACCATCTTGAATAGTGGCTTGGTTTCTTGGATTAGAGGAAGTTCAAAGTTAATTGTTGGTTGAGGAGAACCTTAAGGAAGCTACAACTGTTAGAAAAGCCATTGCCTTGTTGAGATAAGCAATTGGATCATCTACTGGAGAGAATACAGGAACAGCAAAACCTGAGTCCACAAGAGGTGACTCTGTCATTGGTTGTGTAGAAACTTGAGGTGATTGATAAACAATTTATGGAACAGATGAGGTTTGATGATTCATTTGAGACTGATATGGATATTATGGTTGAACTGATAAATGATTGAATTGAGCTTGTGGTGTGATAGTGATGAGTAATCGTGGAGGGGGATGAATTGTTCCATCTGAGGATGGTTGAAAAACTGTTGTTGAATCGCAGGATTGGTGTATGAAGACGGTTATTGATTAAGTGAGCTTGGTGTCATTGCTGATTTGTACAAAATGCAATGTGGATTTGATTGGCGTTTCACGGCAGAAGACGAGGGGGGGGGGGGGGGGGTGGGGGGGGGGACTTAATTTGCATGGGTTCGTGTTGTGTTATGTTTGTTCTAAGATAGATGAACTGATCAAATTATTGGTAGGTCTGCAAAATCCTATCACGAGTTTGACATCTGTCACAAACTAACTCCATTCTGGTAGAAGACTGTTTAAGAACTTTTTATTAACTTGAAATTGCTCTATTTTCATGTTGTAGATGTTCATATTATTAATTAGTTGAGTGAATCTCAAGTAATACTTGTGAAGTGTTTCCCCTTGATGTGAGTGAACTTATCAAATGCATCATACATCTTACACTCCATTTCCTTCTTAGTTAAAGAGGTACCTTGCATTAGTAATTGAACTCTCTCTCATAAATCTTTAGCAACTCTGTGAAGATTTACAAGTGAATAGATATCAGCAGGTAGACCTTGAAGAATGATATTGGTAGCTTTCATATCACAACCAGCTTGAATTTTCTCAGCAGCATATAATTCAACATATTTCTTTGTTCTGATCACTCCATTCTCTTCAGCAGTAGGCCAAATGAGTAGACCATTTTCAACTGATTCAAGTATCATTCTTCCATGCTCTCTATTTTGCATGTAAAGTTCCATTCGACTTTTCCAAGAATCATACAAGTCCTTGTCTAACATAGGTGGACGATTGTGAGCACCGGAGAGTATCATATACTCAGTAAGAGTATTCTTTTGTCTAAGTAGAATAATTGAATCCATTTTAATGTGATAAGATAAAAAATGATCGTACAGTGATTGGAGGTTGTTGTGTTAAAGTGAGGCTTGGTTAATGAAGTTAAGTCTATGGAATACACAGAATTTTACAATTCTTAATAAAACCGGGAAATCAAGTTTTCATGGGATTTTACAAATCAAAGAACAACCGTATAATTTACCTAATAAAAGTGTATAGTTCTCCCAAGTAAAGCGTATAAATCACCCAAGCGAAACGTATAAATCACCTAAAAGAAGATGTATAAATCGCCTTAAGAAACAAACATATAAATTGCTTGTAGGAAACTTAATGTATAAATCGCCTATGTAATAACTCATGTATAAATCGCCTGTGTGATGACACACGTATAAATTGCCTATAGGGAAAACGTATAAATCGCCTAAACAAGGTATAACAACCCAAAATTTTCACCAATGTAATATCTCTCTATTATATAATATATCACTTTTTCACGGGGAAATTTTTGCTTT
>BQNB010181483.1:0-12587 GCA_026074375.1 Tanacetum coccineum
ATATATATAAACATAAATATATATATGTTACTCGAAATATACTTGGGTCAAAGTATTTACTAAAATAAATGTTTGTGGTCAATTTTTAAAATCATACCTCTAAGAAGAAACACGCGCAACTCAGGGACAAATCTTAGAAACCAATTACTATACCTCTGTACCATGCGAACCTAGAGCAGATAGGAGCTTTATCTCACTGGAATCTAGGCCGTTAATTGATTTAAATTCTAACAAGTTAGAAGAGGTATACACTATTGAAATTGCTAACAACCATAAGTTTGAAGCTAAGGAGGTATTGTTAGACGGTGACCTGAACCTAGCTCATAAGATTTTTAAGATCGACTTAATCCCCATCGAGCAGAAGAACGTCGATGTAGTAGTAGGAATTTATTGGTTGTTTAAGGTTCGAGCCGAAATCGGTTGTTTCGAAAAAGTCGTTCAAATACCCCTCCAAAATGGAGAGTCTCTGGTAGTACAAGGAGATAGACCCGGGAAGGAGTTGAAGATCGTGTCGGCTATAAAGATGAAAAAGTATTTGGGGGAAGGAGTGTTTCGTGTTTGTGGCGCACGTGGTAGAAAATGATCCGAAGGTGAAAAGTATGTAAGAGATTCCCCTGGTGAGAGATCATCCAGATGTCTTTCCAGAAGATTTGCCTCGACCTCTCCCGCCTAGGAAAATTAAATTCTAGACTGACCTAATTGTCAAAGCGATACCTGTAGCAAGGACCCCATATTGCTTAGCACCATCGGAGATGTAAGGACTGTCGGTACAACTGCGTGAACTATTGAGCAAAGGATTGATTCGGTCAAGTTTATCACCTTAGGAGCACTGGTTCTCTTCGTCAAAAGAAGGACGGATCATTGCGGGTGTGCATCGATTATAGAGAACTGAACAAGCTGACAATTTAGAATTGGTACCCACTCCCCCGAGTAGATGAATTGTTTGATCAGCTAGAAGGCACATCGTATTTCTCAAAGATCGATCTTCGATTGGGATACCACCAGCTGAGATTCCGGGAGGAAGACATTCCTAGGACAGCTTTTAAGAGACATTACAGGCACTACGAGTTTTAGTTATGCCATTCAGGCTAACTAATGCACCGACTGTAATCATGGACTTGATGAATAGGGTATGCTGACCATACCTAGACAAAGTTTATGATAGTGTTCATTGATGACATACTGATCTAATTACAAAGCAAGGAGGACCACGAATAACATTCGGAGAGTATACTCGAACTACTTAAGGGCTAAAAGTTATACGCCAAATTCTCTAAGTGCGAATTTTGGCTACGAGAAGTACACTTGCTTGGTCGCGTAGTCAACGAGAAAGGAATTCACGTGGCCATCATCGAGGTTGTTAAGAAATGGGTAGCCCTGAGGAATCCTATAGAAATTCATAAACTTCTAGGATTGGTTGACTGCTACAAGAAGTTCATCGAGAATTTCTTGAAGATTGCTAAACCGTTAATGAAGCTAACCCAGAAAGCTAAGGAGTTCACTTGGGGAGAATAACAAGAAGAAGCGTTTCAAACTTTAAAGCATCCGCTGTGTAACACACCTACTTTAGCCATACCCGAAGGAATAGAAAACTTCGTGGTATAATGTGATGCATCACACCAGGGCTTAGGTTGTGTGTTGATGCAAAGAGACAAGGTATGTATATGATATTTGAGCATTTGGGAACACTCCAAATAAGGTTTAGACTTAAAGAGGAGCAAAAACAAATCCTCTTGTTTTTCAACAAAACGCCAACTCAATTATTTTATCAAACGCCTCTAGCCAAGGCTGAAACTTCTTTCTAAACCTAGTATGAATATACTTTAAACATACCATCAAACGAAAGTATTCATTTGATCTTAATCCGGATTTACGTTATTCCCAATCACGTAACGAGTTTTACTCTCTTATTTGTCAGACCAAGTCAAAAGTCACTTTGCGTAAACGCATCCTTTCTTGTTATGAGATATGCTTTACTTGAGATGCAAAGTACTTAGCTTATTTTCATCAAGATGATTAGTGATCAAATTCATTGTTGGTGATTATGGATTAAAGTCTAAATGACTAATTGAGTTTGTGGTAATTGAAGGTTAATCTTACTTTGAACCTTCCTACCTTTTTCTATATAAATGTTTTACAAACACCCACATGTATTCCTTACACATCACCTACACCTTACTCTCACCTAAACATCCCCTAATCATTTATTAATCCCTTCTACCCAACAAATGATTATTCTCACCTTCCACACACCCTAAACATTCCTTCCTTAAACCACTCCATAATCATCAATGCCTGTCTCTTTTCTTTCTTAATGGCAATGTGATTATCTACCCAATCAATTCTTTGATTATCAATCTTATCTTCATCATCTTCATCACCTAAACCTTCCTCACTTAAACCTCCCCAAGCTTATCTCTTCACATGACAACTCACATTCCTTAACACAATGTACATTCCTTGTACTTGTTGTAGCTTTTGTCCCTCAACATTCCAACACAGGCTCCTATACATCACATCTTAACATTATCTACCACATAATTTCTATTCACTCTTCTTTTTCATCTCTTCACTCACACAACTCCCATTTGAATTCAAATTACATACACACACCTAAAGATTCTCCCATACTCTTCTCTTATACACACACTCACACACTTCTACATTTGAATTCAAATACTCACATACTTCACCAAACTTTCCTAACACACTTTGCTAACTCATCTTTCCTAACAATTCAAATTTAAATTTTAGAAAAAGGCTCCCTTCTATCGCATCACCAACACATCCACTACAACTCACATCAACTCATTCCAACCCATATCCAACTCACCTTTGTCCTTATCCTAACATTCAAATTAAAAATTTGAATTTAAATCTTAAGGCTCTAAACCATTACATCAAGCCAAATCACACTCTCCTCATCTTTATCCTACATGTCTAATTGTTTGAATTTCAAATTCAAATAATCCCTCCAACATCCACACTTCTTCTCCGAGCAAAGATATATTCTTATAGCATATTCTTTCTATCATAACTATGCCAACTCATCCATATAACCATGGTTAGTTTGTAACTAAGCCATTTACCTTTGAAGAATACCCAAACATACCTTTTGTCCAATAGTTCTTCTCTATCTCTTTCATATTGGACAAACATCCCCAAATCTTCTTTTAAACTACTTCACAAATGTTTTTATCAAATGGCTATTTGAGTTGATTGACCTTGAGTGAAAGAATAATGGAAAGGTCAAAGCAGGAAGTATAATTGTGGGTTTAGCAAGAACGGGTATTTAAAACGTCAAAAAGCCGAAAACCCGAGTGGGTTTCTGGTGTGCTGGCCACGCGCTGGCGCGTAGGGTAGCCCGCTAGTGGCTGATGAATAGTAACATTACTTTTTAGTTCTTGGCTTATAAATACCCCACTTGCCTCTTGTATTCCTTACCTCTTGCCATTCTTCCTTTCTCTTTTTCTTTTCACCTATCCTCTAAGTCTAACACCTCTTGTGTTTTTAATCTTCTCATCTATCATCTATTAAAGAACACATCTCCGCAAGAGACACACAAGTACCTAATCTACACTTGTGTGTTATTAGTCGATGGTCTTCTTTTTGATACCCTTTCTATTAGAATCGAGTCTCTAGGTTAGGTTAGGACTTGGTTCAACTATCCATTATCAACTCAATTTGGATGTAAGGGAAGTCTTGTGTAGCACCCCCAAACTGGGTCGCAGCGGAAATATGTCCGGGAGCGTTACTTCATGAGTACCTTTGCACAAGATGCGAGAGAACGACCTCTAAACATGTCGTTTGAAAAATAATATTGTATTGTTTAGACTTTAATGCACATCAAGTAAGCCAATCATCTAATTCACCTGAGAAAAACATGCTTAAAAGTGTCAACATATAGTTGGTGAGTTCATAGTTTTTTTGTAAGTATAAATGTGGGATCAAAGATTCATAAAGTGTGTATGACCATTGTAACCTATACAATAGTCATTAAAATGTATGTATTAATGTCAAAATCAAAGATTTGTATGACTAATGTATCCCATACAATAGTCACAAAAAGTCAAGTATAGTTGAAATCAAAGCTTTTGTAAAGTATGCATGACCATTGTATCCAATACAATAGTCACTATGTGTGATTACGATTACACCCCTAAGTTTATAAATGAAATAATGGACATGTGCTCATTTCGGGTGCCCTACCTGGCACACCCGAGCATTGACGTAATGGACATGTACTCATACTAGGTGCCCTACCTGGCACACCCGAGCATTGACTTAATTGACATGTACTCATACTAGGTGCCCTACCTTGCACACCCGAGCATACATACTAGGTGCCCTACCTGGCACACCCGAGCATTGACTTAATTGACATGTAGTCATACTAGGTGACCTACCTGGCACACCCGAACATTGACTTAATTGACATGAGTATGAAAACAAGTTTGTAATCGATCATGTAAATGCGTATATAAATGAGTTACGAAATCAAGTATGCAATCAAGTATGTAAAAGAGATTGTAAACGAATATGTAAACAAGTTGTAATGAGCATGTATTTTCATCCGAGATTTGTAAAGTAATGTAAAACAAGTTAAAGAGGGGCTATAAACTCACCTTAAACAAATCAGTGAGTGATGGAATAATCAACGAAACGAAGTAATGAGCACGACGTCCTAACCGCAACCAATCGAAACCAAAAGTGCAATGCTAACGAGAAGAAAGTGAGACCCATTCTATAAGCTTCAAAATCATTTATCAACTCCGTCGATTAAACCCAACATTACCGCTGAATATTCTCTTAATCTACACTAATTATTTACAAAACACTTTCTCTACTCTAGATAAACAAAAGTTTATAATGAAAGTAAAAGTGGCTTACTAAAAATTGACGTAGTAAAACTTGTTGAGGACTTGTAAAATAAAAGTTGACAAGTTAACCATCATAAAATTTTATACTTTATTAAGAACATAAAATAAAATGACTAGCTAAAATTTAGTAAAAATGAAGACATGATGAACAAAAGATTTACAAAAGTGACTTTAAAAATTTAAATGCTTTAAACATCATTAAATAAAGTTTAAACAATTAAAGACAACAACATATAGAACTGTGTTTCATATCATCGATAGAGATCTAAAACGAAATGAAAAGTTCTATAACCTTTAAAAATAAAGACTTGAAATATTAAATGGACTAGAAGGCGTAGAAAATAATTAAACTAAAAGAAATGATAATTTTGCAAAAACCACTACTGGACATTAGTTGAACATATAAACAAAATTATATGTGATGAAGAGTTAATGATTAGAAATGAATTATACCTTATATATTACTACATTCGTTTCAAAATAAGTGTCTAGTTTGATTTTTCAGATTCAAACTGGTTCAACTTTGATCTTAAATATTTTTTTTTGTGTTATATAATACTCGATGAAAATTATACTAATGAAAAATACACTTAAAACTCAATTCATTCATATATTTTGCATCAAGTATTATATAACACACACAAAGATATGTAAGGTCAAAGTTGAACTAGTTTGACTCTAAAAAGTCAAACTGGACACTTATTATGGGACAAAGGGAATAAAGAAGATTATTGATTATTTCCCCCGAGACTCTTTAAATGAAAGGCTTTAATGAAGAAAACCTGCCCGACCCTGTTTATCCTGGGTTAAAATAACCCACAAAACACACGCACCAAACACATACTTTGACACCACCGATTAATTTCAAGATCCAACAAAACACACACCAAACACATACTCTGACACCACCGATCAATTTCAAGATCCATAACGTCGATGTAAGAACCCGAGCCTTCAAATTGCATGTAGTTTTTTTCTTTTAGATTTTGGTTAGATTTTGGTTATTTGAAATCGGGTATTAAAAAATTGGTTTTAAATTAAACATGATCACCTGACAGAAAGTACCCTTTCTTCTCCTATGTTGATTTGCAAAGACCTGCAGAATTTTATGGGTTTTTTTTTTTTAATCAGTATACAAACATATCACTATTTGGTTTTCGTGTAAAATTGTTTAGTACCGCACTTTCATATTAGGAAATAGGGGTTTGGGTTTCGTATTTGTTGCATTGAACAAGCCAGTAAGCAGTTTTTGGCTCGGAGGAGGATTCAACAACCCTTTTGATCACAGGAACAACAATCCACAAATGCATATTTTTAGTTTTTCCTACCACTTTGTACATGAATTTCCATATTTTAGTACCTTTTAGGTTGTAAGTGGGGCTATTCTAATTGTTCGTTTTTCGCTTTTTCGTTTACTTAGTTTATTCCCAACTTTTTGTAAAAAATAATTATGTAACTGGAACACTAGAATAACCTTACCCGTGATGATTTAAACAATAGGAGTAATAATGTTTTCAGACCATTATCGCTACTATATTTGCTCTTTATATGTCTAATTTGAGATAGTTTACTAAGTGAGTGTTTTATATAACTTTGAAGAGATATGGAGTTACATAGACGTGGATTGAATCTGTTGAAGAGGAGTCATTTGTCGTTTACGACGTGTTTGGATGGACGGCGTCTTTTATTAGGTATTGAGTGATGATATGGAGACTGAACGTGTGGGATCAAGTGGCGTGCCATCACTGCTGTGAATATATCAGATGTGACTGATCAAAAGGGCGAGCAACCGAGCAAGCTGTTTCGACCATTAGCCGAAAGGTAACTATAAGCGATATGTTTGTAATCTACAAAAAAATGTCATCAATTAGACTTGGAATGTATATAGGATTAGTAAATTAGAATGACCCTTAGAGGTATCATTCGCTAATGAACATTATAAATCTATCAATAGAATTGATCATAGTACTATTGTTTAGAAGGGTGTAATTTAGGGCATATTAGATCATATTATTATATTGTATATAAGTATTTTAAAGTCACGTATGATTACTAATGTAAGAACAATAACGTTACTCGACATTAGGCTTACTCGGAGCGTTACTCACGTGTAATATCTAAAATACAACATCAAGAGAAAATGAGGTATGTAGTTGCATCATCTAATTGTTTAGGTTAGTTTTCGGCACCCAAAGTTGAATGCTAAGGTTTTCATAATGCAGGATGAGAAATCCACAAAGAAGGTAGAAGAAATTAAGTGCACCAACTGCAGTTTCTTCTCTTATGTATTTTGAGTCGCTACGGTGACAAAAATCAAACACGAATTAAGGTGTGTGGCGAATGTAGCTGCACCCTTGAAAGGTATGTAGAATGTATCATCTGTTTCTTGAGTGAAAATTTGTGGCATTTCATCTCAGATTTCTCTTTCTGTGTTATATTTTCCAGGAACAGCATCAGACGTTCAGGGAACTACTTCACGTTGTGCGGAACGCATGTTACACCCACATGCCGATTCTGATGTCTTCCAAAGATACACTCAGTCATGTGCACGGAATGTACGACTACGGTTTTTAGCTGATTTTGCAGAAGCTGCTAATGCTAACAGCGTTGGAACCACGCAATCTGCCCAAATGATTGACAAACTCGACCTTCGTTCACACTCAAGGTGATTATTTGTTTTTATACTTTTCAGTTGTATACTTATTAACCACCGTAAAAGAAAGCGTCGAAACATTCAGCCAATATCACCGGCGTGTGAAATGGCCACCGCACGAAATGTGCACAGCTGTACAGCTTGTTCAAAATGCAACTTCAAATAGCTCATCCTTTTAAACTCTAATGAATGTGTTTTTAAAAGTCAACCCAACCTAAATACATGTGTACAAAAAATGAATGAAAAAGAATGATCTCATTCTTTCTCTTCAGTATTGGTTTCACTCGATTAAAAATTTTCAACTCGGTCAATACTCAATACCTTTTATTTATTATGGTATGAATGCAGGAAAGCCAGGAGGCAGAAATAAAGAAATTGAGGAAGAGCTTGACGTTTAAGGATGCACCAATGCCAAGTTTTTACAAAGAGTCTCCTCCCAAAGTGGGATTAAAGAAGGTACCTATTAATTTTGATCCCCAAAGTCAAACTGTTATTATGCTCTATATTCATATGGATTTAGCATGCTAATGCGGATTTACCTTTAAGGTCGAATGAAATGATTTTCAACTTTAACATCGTTAGAACTTAAAAGTTCTCATGGTCTTGAAGTTTATGAAATTGATATCAATATGCTCTGACCTCAAAAGTAAAAAACACGCTCCTGAAAACGGTTAAATAGGTTACGCAACAGAACCTTGATAGAAAAAGATGAACTTTTTTTTTACTTTATGTTTTTAAATACGTCGTGGATGAAGTCCCCTGAGGGATAAATGCTTAGTTTATGTCAGGTCGTGTGAATGTTATGTTGTGTGTATGAGCATTTCCAGAAAGAATAACAATGCAGTGACTCTTTCCAACCTCCTTCGGAATAAGAATGTTAGGATGTGTTTGTTATGGTAAATTTGCTGTAACAGGTTTATTATTGAGATTTTCCGGTACGCCTTATAAGGGCATGTGAATGTTATGCAAGATATATATTTCAAATCGTATCACCATCACAAGAGAAGTGAATGATTTAGTATGGTTTCGTTTTATTATTAGTTATGAATGTGTATGTTTCTATCTTAATACAGTAAATATGTTGCTTTGTATCTAAACTGAGTTCGCAGTAGAATAACATGGTTCTTGCAGGAATGGTGGCCATGGTGAATTCCGGAACAGATTATAATGGTGTGCAGTTCTTCATCGCTGCAGTTATGCCCTATTGGTAAGTTCTTCGTTATCAAATCATCATATTCCCATAAATGATCGCTTTCTTATTGTTAGCACTCATCAATGGAATTATACATTTTCATCATGCTTCCTTGCTCGCACGGATTATCGAGCTCATGTTAAATTATACTTTTATCCTTTTATATGCATATAATTAATTAATCATTATTAGTATATAAAGTAATATCCATACAAAGCGAGTCGAGTTGAGCTTGGTCAAAAACCTATACATCGACCTCGAGTTTAAAAAGTTGAAATCGATGAAGGCTAAGCTGAGTTTCAAATGTAATAAATGTGGTTAATGATAACCCTATTTTTTCATTTTCTTTTTTCCTTACAGGAAATATGTCACAGAATCTGATGTATTGCATAACACTTTAAATTGTCTTAGAAGTTGTATTTAGCAGATATACTCAAGTTTAAAAGGTATGCGAAACGATTTTTTATTAATGATTGTTGGAGGAAGCCATTGTTAGTTAATAATTATTAACAGTGGATGAAACTATGTAAAAGTTCTAGAAAAAAAATTGTAGTGGCTAAAACAAAACTACAATTGCATCAGACTAGATTTTTTTTGGGTAAAGGGTTACCCCGGTAAAGTATATTAAAACCGAAAAAGTTAAGTACAAATGGAATGTGGTTGAAGTACCACATTAACCTCAAGCTAAACAGCTTGATAAACACCTAAAACTAGAGCTTATGACATGCCATAAACTCTTACAACTCTAGAAACAACTAATTGCAACTAGAACACATAACACAACTAAACAAGCTAACCAGCAGCAGCCGTGAAAGATGAACTTCCACCAGCTTTTGTGTTTTGAATTAAGTTAGCCGATTCATCATACACATTTTAGGGCATGTGAATGTTATGCAAGATATATATTTCAAATCGTATCACCATCACAAGAGATAAGTGAATGATTTAGTATGGTTTCATTTTATTATTTGTTATGAATGTGCATGTTTCTATCTTAATACAGTAAATATGTTGCTTTGTATCTAAACTGAGTTCGCAATAGAATAACATGGTTCTTGCAGGAATGGTGGCCATGGTGAATTCCGGAACATATTATAATGGTGTGCAGTTCTTCATCGCTGCAGTTATGCCCTATTGGTAAGTTCTTCGTTATTAAATCATCATATTCCCATAAATGATCGCTTTCTTATTGTTAGCACTCATCAATGGAATTATACATTTTCATCATGCTTCCTTGCTCGCACGGATTATCGAGCTCATGTTAAATTATACTTTTATCCTTTTATATGCATATAATTAATTAATCATTATTAGTATATGAAGTAATATCCATACAAAGCGAGTCGAGTTGAGCTTGATCAAAAACCTATACATCGAGCTCGAGTTTAAAATTTTGAATCGATGAAGGCTAAGCCGAGTTTCAAATGTAATAAAAGTGGTTAATGATAACCCTATTTTTTCATTTTCTTTTTTCCTTAAAGGAAATATGTCACAGAATCTGATGTATTGCATAACCCTTTAGAATTGTCTTAGAAGTTGTATTTAGCAGATACTCAAGTTTAAAAGGTATGCGAAACGATTTTTTATTAATGATTGTTGGAGGAAGCCATTATTAGTTAATAATTATTAACAGTGAATGAAACTATGTAAAAGTTCTAGAAGAAAATTATAGTGGCTAAAACAAAACTACAATTGCATCGGACTAGATTCCCGTGATCTAAACACTTCAAATCTGTTTTTAACACCGATTTGGCTAACATGGTTTCGTACCGTGCTACGAATTCCTTTGAACCTAAAGGTCGATGTTGTACTCTAGATGATCTTAAATTTATGATAGATAAAACCTACGACGTAGGCTTGGTCGTTCCCAGGGATGTTGTTATCTGATTACAATGTTATAGATATTTTTATGCCATTTGTATCTGCTTAATACACGCTCCTGCCACCATACATGTTAGGGTATCATATTTATTCAAGTTTGTATGGCTCTGTGCTTAGCAGTTGTAGATTGCGGGATCTCTTGGAAGCTTTAATGCTCATTCTGCCGAAGCAGTTCGACCATCTTCATAGCCGTTGTTGAAGACCTGCTCAAAACATTGAGAATTCTCACTGTAGTGCTATGATGGAGGCTGTCAATGGTGCAAAAGACCTAAACGTGTCTGTGCCTGCCATTGAGGTATTGATCATTTCTCAGCCTCTTCCTTTACATAGCATGTCTATTTGGGTTAACGAGCCAATGGATATCATAAAATGCAGTGATAAAATTTTAAAGGCATAGCTGAAATCCATGTTCTATGACTTATTCCTTTTACTGTTCTTTGAACCACGTGTTAAGTTGGCTCCTATTTTTTGATATGCAGGTTTCATTTCTTTAGGCTATAAATGTTTAGAAGACAAAGAGTGTTATACAGATTGCAATGATCTGTCTTTTGACGGCTTTTAATTTATTGATAATCTGATGAAAGTCACATCTATGGAGCATCTACTCGGCTGGACTAAAAAGCATAAGACTTTAGTATTTGGCTATTGTAGTATGATATGAGTATTACATGTTGTTTCATGTTCCAATTAGCCCTACATTCAGCTGGCAAATAGTTACAGCAATACATACAGATAACTCACAACGACGGCTGTTACCTATCCTGCAGCGGAGCGTGGGCAAACAAACTTGTTTTCTAATAAAATAATAAACTTTTGTCACTTAACTCACCCATTTATCAAAACTAATTCTTCGTTTATATCAATTTCGGATATTTTTTTTCGAAAATCCTTAAAACAACGAAAATTAAAATAAACGTGACATCTTAAAACAACGCAAACAACTTTTGAAATGTAAAATTTCACTTTTACTCCTTTTTTTACTCATTATTTAAGTGCAACTTGATTTACTTAAAAGCAATCTATAATAAATTTGTAAATGTTTTACATTTGAATTTTTAATTTTATTTACAAATTAACAGCACGAAATTCAGCGAGATCGGTATAAACGAAAACAAACACATATTTAGGTGACCCATAAGTTACTTTATAAATGGGTGGCCTGAAGGAAAAAAAACTTAATAGTTGGACGGCCTCTACATACAAGATAAGTTACGGATGCGGTGAAAAAAAAACTTAAAACGAGGAAGATAAGAAATAATTATAAATCAGTTTTAAAATGTGATTTTGAAATGAAAATTAAGTAAAATAGTAATATCAACAAATTTGACTCGTATAGACGAAAAATACAAAGAATTTGCTTAATCTGACTAAACACATCTCATATATGTCTACATTTCATCTCTTTCATTACTCGATAAAAGACGAGATTTGATACCGTCAAGTTTTCATATATGTATATGCTTTTAATAATTAGAGTCTATGAATCTCTAATGTGTTATCCTCCTAAGTATGATAAGATAAGATATTTGCAAAACTAAGAGCTAACATAACCTTTATTTTCAACTTAACTCAGCTTTATGGCAAATTGTTAAAACTAGGATTTTTGCTTACCGAGATTATCTATATTTTTCTATCAATTTGTGTGATTTCACTGTCCAATTGCGAATCATATAATTCAAAATATGACCTCGCTACCTGCGACGGAATCATTTTCCCTTCAATTTTTATCTTTTCCAGGCAAAATCACGACCCTAATCATTTCATCATTTTTATTAAAATTTAGTGTTTTTTTCTCTTTCATTTTTTACAAACTGAACATTTCATGATGGAAATCACAATATTTTGATGACGGGTAAGTGTTTCTTCTTGTATATTCTTGTATCGTGTGGAAAACTAGAAGAGGGGTTGAATAGTTTACCGCTTTTTAATTTAAGATTTTAAAGTGTTTGTAAAAATTCTAGATTTGACTTTATGTGAATTC
>BQNB010181484.1:0-12587 GCA_026074375.1 Tanacetum coccineum
TTGGTTTTGATATAAAAATTATCATAACATCGTTCGGGCCATCATAGTTTAGAAGTCATTCAGTAAACGTTTGTGGAGCTAGGGTACTTTAAATCGTACTTAAGGCATCTACTCAAGAAGTCTTTATCCGAGAAGTGTTTATCCACAATATTTTCAAGTCTCAAGAAGTGTTTATCCGACGAATCTCTCGTTACAGACTAGTACTTAAGGCATCTACTACAACATTTTCCTTTCCGAGATGATAAAAAATTTCACAATCATAATCTGCGAGTAGTTCTAACCATCGACGTTGCCTCATATTCAATTCTTTTTGACGAAGAATATGTTGAAGGCTCTTATGATCAGTGAAAATTGTACACTTTATACCATATAGATAGTGTCTCCATATTTTAAGAGCGAATATTACTGCTCCTAATTCAAGATCATGAGTGGTATAGTTTTCTTCATGAGGTTTGAGTTGTCGAGATGCATAAGCAATGACTTTTTCTCGTTGCATTAGTACAACTCCTAACCCTTGAAGAGATGCATCACAGTAAACGATAAAATTATCGTTTCCTTTTGGTAATGCTAAGATTGGTGCTTCACAGAGTTTTTGTTTATGGAGTTGAAAAGCTGATTCTTGTTCTTCGCCCCAGATATAACTCTTGTTTTTCTGGGTTAATTTAGTCAAAGGCTTTGCAATCTTTGAAAAACCTGGGTTAATTTAGTCAAAGGTTTTCTGGGTTAATTTATCGTTTCCTTCTGGGTTAATTTAGTCAAGAGCGAATATTACTGCTCCTAATTCAAGATCGTGAGTAGTATAGTTTTCTTTATGAGGTTTGAGTTGTCGAGATGCATAAGCAATGACTTTTTCTCTTTGCATTAATACAGCTCCTAACCCTTGAAGAGATGCATCACAGTAAACGACAAAATTATCGTTTCCTTCTGGTAATGCTAAGATTAGTGCTTCACAGAGTTTTTGTTTTAGGAGTTGAAAAGCTGATTCTTGTTCTTCGCCCCAGATATAACTCTTGTTTTTCTGGGTTAATCTCGTCAAAGGCTTTGCAATCTTTGAAAAACCTTTAATAAATCTTCAGTAATAGCCGGCGAGTCCTAAGAATTGATGCACTTCTGTGGGTGTAATGGGAGATGTCCAATTCTTAACAGCTTCAATCTTGGCAGGGTCCACATGAAGTACTTGACTATCGATGAGATGACCAAGAAATTGCACGATATGAATCCAGAAATCACATTTAGAGAACTTGGCATACAATTTCTCTTTTCGGAGTAATTCCAAGATAATTCTGAGATGATTTGCATGTTCTTCTTCGTTACGAGAATAGATAAGAATATCATCGATAAACACTATTACGAATTTATCCAGATATGGTTTACATACACGATTCATGAGATCCATGAATACAGCAGGTGCGTTTGTTAAACCAAATGGCATGACTTGAAATTCATAGTGTCTGTATCTTGTTCTGAAAGCAGTCTTAGGAATATCTTCTTCCCTTACTCTCAGTTGATGATAACCTGATCTTAAGTCAATTTTTGAGTAAACGCTTGAACCTTGAAGTTGATCGAATAAGTCATCGATCCTGGGCAATGGATAACGATTCTTTATGGTAAGTTTATTCAACTCTCGGTAATCGATACACATTCTGAAAGATCCGTCCTTCTTTTTAACAAATAAGATAGGAGCTCCCCAAGGCGATGTACTTGGTCGAATGAAACCTCGGTCGGTTAGTTCTTGAAGTTGGTTAGATAACTCCTGCATTTCTGAAGGAGCCAATCTATAAGGTGTTCGAGCTACAGGTGCTGCTCCGGGGATTAAGTCGATTTGGAATTCTACTTGGCGAACGGGAGGGAGACCAGGTAGATCTTCAGGAAAAACATCTGGGAATTCTTTGACTACGGGAATGTCTTCTAGTTTCTTCTCGTCTGATTTCTTCTCCATTACTTGAATCATGAAAACTTGACAACCTCGGGATATATACCTTTCGGTTTTTATACAGGATATGAGATTTAGTCGAGTTTTACTTCGATCACCTCGAATGATTAAAGTTTCACCATTGATAGGAATGTGAATGACTTTTTCATCACAGAGAATTTTGGCATGATACTTAGATAACCAGTCTATACCGATGACAACGTCGAAACTACTAAGCTTAATTGGCATGAGATCGATTTCGAAAGGTTGATTTAGCAGGGTTAAAGTGCAGCCTTTAATAACAGTGTTTATACTTACTAAGTTTCTGTCAGCCATTTCGATATCGTAAAATGTATCTATTGTAATAGATGGAATATTTAGCTTAGAGGCAAGCGATATGGATATAAAGCTTTTATCAGCTCCAGAATCAAACAATACTTTGACTAAATGTTAATTTAATAGAAACATACCCGTAACTACGTTCGGGTCTTGTTGAGCATTCCTATCTTTTAGCATGTAGGCTCTTCCTTAGGCATTGATGTTGGTCTTGTGGCACTGATTTGTATAATGCCCTTTTTCTCCACAGGCATGACATACAACTGTCACTGGTAGTTGATTACTTCCAGTGGCTGGCTTCTTGTTTCGGCAGTTCTTACTCAAATGGCCCACTTTGTTGCAAATATTACATTTGCCAGTACAAGGTTCGGTATGATGGAAATTGCATCTCTTGCACAAAGGTAGATCTCCGGCATACCTACTCCGTGGTGGGTTTTGTGCTGCTCTTGCATTAAGCGGAGATCATCAGGCTGACCTACTGTTTTCTTATGGAGTAACAACATCAGGCTCTACCAGCTTCTTGACTTGGTTTTGGCGATTGTCGGGTGCGAGGGGTGGTGTTGCGTAGGGTGGTGGCGGCGGGAGATGTTGTTGATAAGTTCTTCTGTGCGCCAAGTTTCTTTGTTGTCACTCGATACTTGCATTGGAGTATGCTTGTTAACTTGTTCCATTAGCCTTTGGGCTATGTGATGGCTTCATCTAAAAGTTTGAGGGTTTAGTGGCAGTACATTTTCCTTAAATGCTTCGAGGTAGTCCCCGATAAAAGATTCCAAGAGTTTCTCGTTGTATGGCACCATGTTTGGAATAGAACGTTAAGTCTTAGAATCTTCTAACATAAGGTTTAAGTTCATTTCCCTTTCAATCAGATGGAAAGTTCTTCTTCATCTTTCCTGATCTTAGTCAGGGACAATACTTGTTTGTCAAAAGCCTTTTTAACTCAGTCCAGGTGATTTGATTGGCTTGCTCTATTCCCATAGGCTGGGCATATGCATTCCACCAGGACAAGGCATCGTCAGTTAAAGTACCAGTAGCAAATGTTACTTTGTTTTCTTCGGCACATCTGCTACGAGAGAATACTGATTCGGTTTGTTCAAAACCAGCGATTAGGCCTATGCTCCTTCAATCATTAAAGTTAAAGGTTGACAGCTAATAAACTCTTTGTAGTTTCCCGTTTTTACTACAGGAGTTCCAGTAGGACCGGTGTTCCTGTCGGGATTACTAGCACTTGCCATTGTCGCAGCTTGAGCTTCTAGAGCCGAGGTGACACTATCAGCAACTAACTTTCTAATGGCATCTTGAGTCATAGCCGGTGCTTCCGTTGTTGATGCTCTTTGGAGGCATTCTATCAACAAAAGATAACACGTAATAAGAATGATATCACAAGTATAATGCTTGTTCTTCTTTAAAATGATTAAAGAGAAATGCTTATTTTTGAAATGCTTAAAGAATAATGCTTCATTTAAGCATTTTTAATAATGGTGATATCTAAAGGTTATGGTATGATGATGAATGTACGATGGATGAATGATGAATGAATGATGAATAATGATGAGATGAATAAAGTGGTAAGAAACAACAAGGTAGATAACGGGATTGCCTTTGTATTTAAGAACAACTTGCCTTAGTACTATACATAGTCAAGATTTGACAAGTGTTTTTATTTATACCACACATCCCGTGGCTAGGTTAAAGCTAAAAACTGAAATTTAAACTAGAAACTGGATGATCATTCCATGCGGTTCTGGAGTTCGATGATGGAGTTCATGAGATTTTCTATGTCTGCTTGGTGACGAGTTTCCATGTCGTTGATAACTTCTCCTAATTTAGCAATCCTATAGCGGGCTAGAGAAATTTTATGGTTGCATCCAATTTGCTTTCTCTGGAGTTTGGAAATCTGAGTATGAGCTTGCTAAAGTTCGGCTTCTAGAGCATCAAAATCTCGTTGAATAATTACAGTTCCTTTTCCGAGGCCTTCGATTCCATTTTCCATATGCTCGATACGTTCGATGGGGATTGAATCTAGGCTATTTAAGATATCCAGGATTTGTTCTTCATGACGTTCGATAGTTAACTTTTGAGAGCTTTCGCCAATCTTAAAAGTTTGAGGTTGGAACGGAGTAGGAGAAGATGATTTTGTTGGTGAAAGAAGTCCTTCTGGAAGAAATAATTCTTGAGGTTTAGGAGGTATGATAATTAGAGGCGGGATTGGTGATTTTACAATATAGAAATCTTGTAAAACCTTCATGTAAGGATCATCGGGAAATAATGAAAGGGTCGGTGAAGCTAGCGGGGCAATTCTAAATAAATTAGAAGCACTAAAGTAAGTTTTCCCTGGAGAGGCCGGGACATAATCCGAAGAAGCCGGGGGAATATAGTTTAGGAAATTAGAAGAAAAGGCATCCTCCAAATTGGCAGTAGGATGGTCGGGGGAAGACATCGTTCTGCTTAACAACCCAGCAGTAAATAACATAAGTTATTTATTTAGTAATATAATAGTTATGAATCTTTACATACCATTCCGAGAGATATAGCGGCACGGAGGACTTTCTTGGATGGAAAAAGAAAATTAGTTATAGTTAAGGTTTTAACCTTGTTCTTTATAACGTTGGCTCTGATACCAAATCTGTAACACTCCCATTTTTATATATAGCAGCGAAAGCTAATCTGGAGTATTACTTCAAGGTACAACAGTCATAATCATAGAAAACGAATCAAAAGAGTCATTTTTTAAAAGAAGTTATCATTCATTATTTCTTCAGAGTTTTTACAAACGAGAGGTTCCTAAAATCTATACAATAAAGTTTGAATGATAACGGTTTTTCCATCTTCATGTCCTCGCCACTCTGTGCCATTAGTTACCTGAGATAAAACATGCTAAAAAGTCAACACAAAGGTTGAGTGAAATCCATAGGTTTAAGTAATATAATTTGAATGCAAATGCGATATTTGGGTTACGTTGATATACACCCAGTATTGAAAACATAATTTATTATTGCCATTAGCCCATGAATCTGAGGCCTTAGGGTATGGTGATATGTTATAGCCCCTGCGGTTACACGTAACTGGGTACACCAACGGGGAGTCTAGCCCAAATAGATCTATTCACATCATTCGCGCTTACTACGGAGAGTAATTAACGGTTCATGATTATGGGGACTTAAAGGCAAAGCAGTTACTTAGGCAATAGTAAATTGAAATAGCATACAGAAATAATTGCATTCATGTTTATAGCATGTATCCCCCTCGCGGGTTTATAAAACATTTGAAATATTGAAATGCGAGGCTATGAACTCACCTGAACAGTTATAGGGAAATTGATAGCAATGTATATGAAATGAATAGTAACGGCTTCGTCACGGGCAACCTGGGGTAATATATGTCAAGTCTTAGTTTGATTGAATATGTAAGATTTTACATCTGCGGAGCACGGGTCGTGAACTAGTTCATAGGGAAATTGGATAGTCAATAGGGTTGATAGTGTATATGGTGACTAGTATACGGCTATCGTTCACTAGCAATGGTGTGAAACTATATGGTGTAGTTGCTTAGTTGATTTAGTTGAATATGTAATTTGACTATGATGTTGATTTTGATTATTAAAGAGTTATCCTATTAGACACCATTCGAGGCCATCATAAGTTCAGAAGTTTAATTCGAGGTAAACGTTTGATGGGGTGGGAGCTAGGGGCACTTAATCGTAAAAGCCCGTAAGCAACTTCTAGTCAGATATCTAGGGGTAATTACAAGATGAAGCTTCTTTAATTTGGAAGGTATCCTATGGTATTAGTGTATGATATGAGATCCTGGGACGATGAGGACTTGTTGAAGAGCCACACGATTTAGTATTGGTGTGATTGAGGTTTGAATGATGTTTATGAACATAATCCAGTTAGCATTTGTATTTCAATTAGTCTGGAAATGGTGTGAAGCCGTCTCAAGCGTTATTTAAAGTTATGTCTTGTATGTTTTTGAATGTGTTTTGATACTTTTTCAAAATGTTACATTTTTAGACCTTGAGTTTGAAAGTTGGCAGATTTTCTACCCTTGGGTGTTTGCACTTTTGCGGACTTTGGTCCCGCAAGTTTAAATGATATACCAAGTAAAACCTTTGTACTTTAAAAAGATGGACATAATTGGACCCTTGTAGTTATAACTTTGATAAATTGAACACTTTTAGTCCTTTTAGTTATAAGTTTCTGTAAGTTACGATATATACCCTCTTGCATGGAAATTTTACAAAACAAGTCCCAAATTGCATGCTGCTTATTTTAACATTTAAATAGACATTTTATAAGTTATAGGAATTAAAATTAGGAAGGTTAACATAATGAAAGTTTAAAATAACGATTCGTTAAGCAAGGAAGCAAAACAGGTCATATTAGGGTTTTAAAATGAAAACGCACGGGTTTTAAGCTCAAATTATTTCATGACTTATCAAAGAACTTATTTTAATGTTAGTTAAGCTTATTGGGATAGATTATAACAATAGTTTACACGCTTAGCTTATAGATTAAGCAAAAAAACATGAAATGAGGTTGCTCGGGGTGTACGGTTTTGGATCAAAAAGGTTTATAAAACAACATAGGGTTTTTGAGTTTCATGCTTTATATTATGATTTTAGAATGATCATATGAACATTATAAGGGTATGAATACAGAATATAAGCTTAGAGAACCTGGTCTTGAGCTTATAGCTTAGAAATGGGTCGGAATCGGGATTTTTAGCTTCGTACGCCTAGAATAACGACTCCGGGGCTTCTTTTCTTGGTTTCTTTTACTTCACTTCTATTCATGAGACTTCTTAGGATCTCTTAGGATCTTCTTAGAGTAAAGGATTGCTGCTATGATGGGTTATAGGAGGGAGACAGAGGGAGGTATTGATTTGAAATGGAGGGCATTACACCCCCTATTTTATTGTAATTTAGTTAATTTTGGAACTTGGTGACTAAGGATGCTAAGAGACCAGGTGAGGACATGTGTGGGAGCTATAGGGTGATGTGGAGAGGCTATGGGATGAGTAAGGAAGGCTATGGTGCAAGGTGGAGGTGGTTCTAGACGTTTTAGGGGTGTTTGGTTTGATTTATACATGGCTGTTTTTGGACAGCCAACATCAGTCTTGGTAAAATGGTTGTCATTTGAAAACCGTAACTCCGTTGAAGCTCAAACCAGTGATCATTGTTATATATTTGAGTCTCTACTACGTTTTGAGGTGCTTGTAAGTAGCTTATGGATGAAGTATCTTAGTCATGGAGGTGCTTGATTGCAATATAGGACTTTGGAATGGGTTAAAATGAAAGAAAGGTGTATACGGGTACATATAGGGCTTATTAGGGTTCGGATTAAGTTTTCTAGCTTGTAATTCATGTACATTTGATTAAGAATGTTAGGTTACTGATCCTAAGACTTATTTTAAGGATTATAATCAAAATTTGATAGGTGGTTTGGGTTAAAATGGGTAGAAAATGAGTAAACGGGTAAAAAGTTACAATTAGGGCATAATTAGGGTTTTTAAGCTTTGTTTCTTGTACATTGTTGTTAATATGGTGAAATGATGATGGAAAGTGATTGAGAATGTTGTAATTTATGTTATTATCACTTATTTGAGAGTTGGTTTGAGTTTACAATGGATAAAAATCAAGAAACGGGTCATAGTTTAGAAACTAGCTCGGTTTTAGGGTTTAGGGTTTTGAATTAGGGTTTTGAGTGTAAAAAGATGTATGAAAGCTTATGAATAGAATAATTAGGGTTTACACATTGTATATTGAGTGTAGTAGCTTGTACACAAGTGGTGGTGAAGAAATTAGAATGAAAACGGAGGTAAAACGGCTATTTTAGAGATCATGCTTAATGACTTATATATTGAGCTTTTAAAGACTTGTACTTTGACTTGAAGAGATTTTATATTTCAAATGAGATGTTATATTGTTTGTACATATGCTTTAGTAGCTTGTGCATTCACTTTTGATATTAATCATTCATGGAATTAGGGTTTAGGGGTATCCGATAATGGTTTAAAGTCCGTTTTGATATAATGTTGCAAATGGTACCTTATAGGAATAATGTACTTTGTAAAAATGATATTATGATATTGACTTGATATATTATGATGATTTCTTGACATATATGAAGATAGGATTGCCATATGTAGGTTTCCTGAGCCCGTTAACTTTAGTTATGCAAGAAATGTTGTACATCGAGATATTGGCAAAGTAAGTAATGTAATAAAGCGAAAAATTTCCCTGAAAAAGGTGAGTTCATATATAATTGATAGATTGTACATCATCTAACTTGATAGATGGATATTTACATTGATGAAAATTTGCTGGTTGTTATATGCAAGACCAGGGATACATTGGTGGTCGATATTTTGGAAGTCATATGCATAAAAGATTTGGTTGCATTACATTTTGGGGATATATCTGTTATGGACTAAAATCTTTGTATTTTGAACAATGAACAAGTGAAGTTTCGGACTTGTGTAACAACAATTTGTTAAATCTAATGTATCAGTTTTAAACGACTTTTAAATGGTCGTTCTTATATATATCTTGTGCTATTGATCTATGAAGTACCATCCCCAGACCCATATTCCGATGCGACCTAATTTGGGGGTGTCACATTCTTCCTAAGACCTAGACATGCTAATTCTGTCACAATTAGACGCATTCGCATAAAGCAAGCATTTGTTGATTATAATCTACCTTAGGATATTAATAATGGTGCTCTTACTAAACCCTAGCCTATCAGGACTTTACTCACTTACTGATTAACGGCTCTTTATACACTAGTAGTACACTGTCCGGGTCCTTACCAATGGAATAAGAACATACTCGTTAAAACCAATGTTACCTTATGGCTCAAATAAGCTCACTAAAGTAAAGGCAATGATAGGTCAATATTTGTGATCCTATGATTCTAGATATATAAATTATGATATGAAGAGCTATCCTGGACTCTTAGCCTACGCCCAAACAACACCGAAGTTGCAGCGCATTAAATATGTAGGACTAGACCCAATTGAATGATAGGTCACATACTAAAGCAAGTAAACAAGTATAAATTGATAAACATAATCAACAATCAACGATAAATTAAGCAATCAAGATGAACAAACCAAACATTAAACATTCATAAACATGGTTGATACCTAAAGGTATCAGCCGATAGTCATTGTAAAAATACATACGGTTTCATATATGAACGATTAAAGAAAAGAAACCTTAACTGAACGCGTATTTGGTTGTGCGAAGATTACAAGAGTTTTCCTATGATCTTGAGGCTCTTTTCTTACCTTCTATGCTCCTTTATTCGTCTCTTGGTCGACTTGGTGGTTTAGGGTTTCACTTTTATAGAGTTTAGAAATTGATCGATATGCCGTATCGGGCGATGTGGGATACGGCGTATTGGGGATTTCTTGGAGTAAGGACCACGTTTGATATCTTTTAGAATCTTCTAGTGTTTAATAAACCTTAGATACAATGTATAGAGGCTCCTGGATACGGCGTATATGTCTTTAATCCTTCGTGGTTATTTGTGAAGTGTAGGCACGGATACGCCGTATCTTCCTTGATGGATACGGCGTATTTATGTTAAACTAGTTGGTTCTTCTTCGTTGACTAAAGTATTATATACGGCATATCGTTGATGTGGATACGGCGTATTCCTCAAAGTCAAGCAATGGTCTTTTAATTCGTCAAAGTCTTGGATACGTCGTATAGGGTTAGAATAATACCGCGTATTGGCTATCAGATGAGTAGACTTACTCGAACTCTTCATTTATGCTCCAAAATGCATGCCTTTTAGCTAATCTTCACCAAATACTTCATAATAACTGCAATTCTCAAATATAAACGATTAACTAACAATTCTTTGCAATAATTATACAAAATGGGTTAATTACATAGGATAAATGATGCTATAAAAGTGACGGGTCGGCTATAAAAGTGACGTTTTTTGATGTCATTATATATCCCCCCTCTTGAATCCTACTTGTATCAAAGTAGCCTTTAGAAGGTTTATATAAATTGATATCCTAATAAAATTTTCCGTTAAGCATTTATCTTGATTCTCATTACAGGTACAAACAACCAAATAACACTCACGAAAATTACAAGAAGATTGAAAACACTCAAATCATTCTAATCTAATCTATGTATTCATGTAACTAATTTGCTCAATTACTCGGTCTTAACGAGTATTCTATCATAGACTTGGCAAGGATACACATCTCCACCACTAGAGCTAAGGAGTAACAAGTTTATAAAGGTAAAATGGGTTTTTATTATAAGGCTTAGGGTTGATCATTCTACAATCTTTCACCAAAAGTACCACACCAACAAGGCAGCTAAAGCACACATGCATGGCCATAACGACAGAATAGACATGTGTGTTTGATCACATTCTTATTCGAGTTTAACCAAGGGTTAGGATGAAAAATGATATAGGGTAGGGATCTTTTAACTTTCAACAATAGTAATAAACCAACAAGGCAGCGAGACATGCATACATGACCGTAATGACGAAATAGACATGCCTATTCGATCACATCCTCATTCGCGTAACCTATGGTTAATGATTAGGAAAGGGAAATAAATTATTGTTAAATAAAAATTACGAAACAAATAGATGACGTCTAAGATACAAGCTGCTAGACACTTTTTCCCGACTGTTACCATGATAAAGACACAACTATTTACATACGTCTTGATCATAGATCAAAAACTACAACCTGAGTTGGCGTTCCCGTAACGGTCAACTTCCCAATCATCCCATACTTTACATACTTTTACAAGACAAGTGGCGATATCTACCACTTTATACAAAACTTTACATCGTTGACTTATAAGACGTATCAATGAATAATCGATCCTTCATATAATTCCTTCGGTCTAAGCTTTTGCGAAACGATTATCCTCAAACTTTCCTTCTCTTTTTTGTTTTGATTTTTCTAATTGTTTCAATTTTTTTCGATTTTTTTTGCTAACACTATACTACAAAACTCGGTGTAGTTTCACCATCTTCACGATCATAATAATTCCGGATAATTCCTTCATTCTTCGGACGTACCAATAATTGCGATCGTAGTAAAAATACATGAGTTTTGACTATAATATACATTCCCATTTGCAATGTGTAAATTTTTTCCAACCATACCAAAATAGACACAAGACTCGAGAAATACAAACTTTACACTTTAAGCAACTAGCAACTGTAAAATAAACTTAATCTAACAGGGTAGGCTAAGGTGTAAAGGTGTAATGAAATAAATAATTGGTGTAGTTCCTAAAAGGAGTTTGCTTCTGGGTTGTTCTAGCGTGTTTCTTACTCTTAAAATGAGATATTAAAGGGTTTATATGGGGGTTAACTAACTAGTGTAGTTAGTTAATAAGCAACATGTAAAGGCGATTTGGGTGTAATCCTAAAATTTACCAATTTAAACAAGTTACTCCATCTAAATCCATAGTACCCATTATTGCGGTCTCGAATAGATATACCAAGCCAAGTTCTAAAGTCTACTACATTACCGGCACACTCATATTTTTGTGGAATTTGGGTAAACATTTGGAAATGGATAGGTTAAATCCTCACAATATCTAACAAGGGTTATTGTGTGCGAGCTATGTATCAAGTAATTTCACAAAAGTATGATTGAAATTTTTTAAATTTGAGCATAATTTAAGCATTTTAGTGTGAAAATTAGGACAAGTAAACATTCTAATTATATCCCCCCACTTGAATTATACAACGTCCTCGTTGTATATATAAAACTTTAAATACGGGAATTAAAAAGAATTAGAATGAGAAACTCCCCTGATATTTGCTCGGTAGATTCACCATGTAGGTTTATTGAGCAAGAATTCATGTTGAACAGCCGTCTTGGGTTTTCAAGAATCCAACACTTTAAGATTCTAGATTTGTAAATTCTCCACCAACATTCGCCGATTTTCTTTTACGAGGTCCTGTATAAATTCTCAAAAAACAAATGCAATTCTATCTCCGTGTATTCATTTGGTTAGACTCGAAATAAATACCTAAAACTATACAGGAACTCAATACACCATATCCATACTCCAAGATACGTCGTATTGATACCTGTATCGAATACGCTGTATTTGTTTAACGAATACGCCGTATAGACTGTGCTGAAAATAAAAATTGGATAACATCTAGAAGGTTAATACGCCGTATCCATAGGGTTTGGATACGCCGTATAGAAAATATAGGAAGACAGACTTGATAAAAATTGAAAATACATTCCGGGTTATCTCCCGACAAGCACTTTTGTTTACAAAAAAGTCTTTAAGTTAGACTTGCTCCAATTTACTCCCTTACTTATAAAA
>BQNB010181485.1:0-12587 GCA_026074375.1 Tanacetum coccineum
AACTTGGGTTGTTCGACACAAGTTGGTCGGTACAGGTTGTTCGACACAGGTTGTTCGACACAAGTTGTTCGACACAGGTTGTTCGACACAAGTTGTTCGACACATGTTGTTCGACACAGGTTGTTCGACACAAGTTGTTCGGTACAGGTTGTTCGACACCAATAGAGACGAAACTCAAAAACTTAAAAAGACACTTTTTTGTAAAAAATCTTGTACAACTAGTGTTACTAACCCTATAGGAACAAGAAAAATGAAAACTTTAAGGTTTTTAAGCCGAAAAATTTAAAACCAAGATTTTGTTTTTTGTAAAGGTTTTCGAACACAAAAGTAACAAAAATGATATTTTTCTTGATTCTAAGCTTGTACACCTATATCATAAAGATACTAGATCAGATTTACCAAAGTAAATGATCCTTTAGTGTACACTCTTGCTTCGAAAACAAAGAAAAATATGAAGTAAAGGACGATTTTTGCGAGTAAAAACACACGAACCAAAAGAAAAACACAATAACTAAACACATCACTCCATAGCTCTTGATACCAATTGAAAAATATTAGTAATCTTTAACAACAAGAACTAGAGAAAGAAAGTGGGAAGAAAGGATGTATTTTAGTAAGAGAAAGTAAGAGAAAGAAAATGCATTACTATGTGAAAAATACAACCAACCAACCACCTCTCCAAGGCATGGAGATGTGTTTATATACTTACAATGGATCATGGGCTGGGCTTCATGGGTTTATCCATGGTCTTTTAGCTAACTAACTATGTAAGTTTCCAAAAATACTTTAACGAGCTAAACGTCGGTTTCTGTGGAAGTACTGACACTTTCGTTTTCTAACAATGTTTAACCTTATAGTAGGCTTACATGTGGAATTAACCGTTACCCTGGTAATAGGATAGGTAACACTTGTCCTTAATTAAGGATTGGCTCAAACCTCCGCCTACAGTATGATAGATACTTTAGAAAATTTGAAATTCTTCTAGGAGGTTTATAGCCGAGAAGTGGAATTATCGACAATTAGATAAGTATTTAGGATAGTGGGGGTAAGCACTAAGACGGATACTCGCCGCCCTTCGTGACCCAATGGGTCCCTGAAATCAGAGGAACACATAGACAGGTTTCCGATGCCCAATTGGCCCTGTCGATATTAGAACTACCATAAGACGATAATTAGACCATTGCACTAGAAACACTATTTAACTATAACAACAGAGTAACTAGGCTTAGTACGATTTTATCCCTGATAATTCCCTCGTATTTAATTTCGTATAGATTTACTTTCAATCTGTTAAATCATATATCAAACCATGTTAATACTGTGACCTATTCAATTAAAATTAAACAACTAGCTCTTGAGACAACTCGATTTATCAATTCTGGCACATACACATCGAGTTTCTCTACCCGTTAGTGTGTTATAGACCATAGGTATATGAGTTTTATAAATTTAAAACTTGAAAAATTAATTTAAACGGTTATACGCATCAAGTTTTTGCCGCCACTGCCGGGGAGCTAAGAATAGTTTTAGAAATTGAGAAACTTATAATTTGTTCATTCTTTTTTTAAAAATTGTACTAATTATTTTTTTGTCAGGAATGACTCGAAAAAGCAACACTAAGATATTTACCCCTTTTGCAAATCCAAAAAGCAATTCCGAGCCAAGAAGGATACCACACCCATTTCAATCCATAGCATCTATTCTTTCTATGAATCTAAACCATCAAATGCATAATCTGAAGCAATGGGAGAAGTTGATATTGAGACATTTACAATGGAGCAATACTTGGCTCTCGATCATGGTGATATAAGGAGAGGAGTAAGGAGACCTGAGATTGAAAGAAATGTGGATTTTGAAAGTAATGTCATTTCTTAAAAAGAGCCTAAGAGATAATACTTTCTCGGGGAACAAAAATGAAGACGCACATGAACATGTGGGAAGGATACTAGAGATCGCTAGTTTATTTAACACCCGGGAGTTTCAGATGATGCAATTATGTTACTAGTGTTCCCTCTCACACTAACAGAGAGTGGAACAAAGATGGTGGACAGGCAACACACAGAACAATAACACGTGTGGCTTTTTCTGAAACGGATTTTCCTCCTAAGATTTTGCCTACCTTCCAAAACTTTGAGACAACTAAAGGAAATCCATAACTTCAGACAGTAAGGAAGAGAGACGTTATATCAAGCATGGGAGAGATATAATGATCTTATATTTAAATTCCCCACACACAACCTCAATGATTACCAAAAGGTGAACACCTTTTATAAGGGTCTTGAAATTTCAACTCGTCAAATGTTAGACTCTTGCGGACCGATTCTGAGACTAACAGCCACAAGGATTTGGTGATAATTCAGGAAAAATGGCTGATCATTCCCTAATGGCATGAAGAAGAAGGATTAGAGAAATGGAGAATATAACACAAACCGGATGAATACTCTACCAATTAACTTAAAATCTAAACCGCGATACAAATCGTAAGGAAAATAGCACGCTACAAAGGAAGGTATGAATCAGTGATGGAAATGTACTGCCATTTCAAGTGAAGAGCGAAATCGAGTAAAAGGCGTACTTTGGTAATAGAGAGGACAATCTTATGGACATTTGGTAACAACTCACCTTCAGGAAATAGTCCTAAACATGAAAGAAATACGTGGTGAAAATAGCTGGAAGAGTCATGTAAAATGCGACCATATTTGAAAGAATGGATGAAAAAGATTTAGAGGAAAACCGGAGAAAAACCTAGGAGACAAGATTCTGCAATCAAGGCCTCAAAGAAAATGTTGCGCGACTGGCTCAAGCGGTCAAAACTCATAATAAATTGAATCAAGACAAGACCTTAGATATGAAAAGCAACACAATAATAGTCCCTCTTTCTGTTAATTCTAACTTAGTCCATTGTACGAATTCTAATGGTCATGAAATCATAAAGAAAATAGGAGAAAAAGATGGATGCCCCAAAGAAACACCCCGCTAAGAACCAAGAACTTTTACTGGAAAGGTGAAAAGACACAAAGAAGAAAAATAGATAGGAGAAAGATTACTGAAAGTTTTAGAAAGGAACCTGTTAACACTCCCAGGTCAACACTATTAGGTAAATGCCCAGACTACACCAAATGTTTCCCACAACACTAGTGTCTGAGAGGACAAAACTTGAAGAAGTGTCCCTGGTAAAGTTGAACTCCCGATGTTCGACAGTCTTACAAAACGAGCTTCCACCTAAAGAAAAGGATCCACGAAGCTTTATCCTCCCCTGCATTATTGTTAATACCACGGTTAGCAATGCACTAGCGGATTTGGGAGTAAGCATTAGTGTCATGCCATTCTCAATGTTTAAACGATTCGGTCTTGACCCCTAAACCAAAAATCATGTGATTTGAAATGGCAACAAATCTATAGCAATCTCCTAAAGTGAATAGTAGAAAATGTTTTTGGGTCAAATTGATAAATTTCATTTTCCTATGGATTTTGTGATCTTGACATTGTGGAGAGAACAAGGTACCAATAATTCTAGGAAGACCTATGCTTGCTACTGCTTATGCTAAGATTGACGTTTTTGGCAAGAAAATATGCCTAGAAGTAGGAATGGAAAAAGTTGTTTTCAATGCTAACGAGGGGAGAACCCTATTATCAGTTGGTGTAATTAATGATAATAACCGAAGATTTTGGAGAACCCTAAGGTCTAGAAGAGTTTTTGATGAATGATGATATAAACGGAGATTTAGGAGACTTTTTTGGAGAAATGTTTATTACCAGACTGACTTGGATTCTTTGAAGTACCCCAACTTCGATGATGAAATGGGGATTAGATTGGAAGATTTGGGAGAAGGGATAGAAATTTTTTGGGAAGCTTAGGATCCCGTGATAGCACAGGAGGTTAACCCACCATCAAGACCTCAATTCCTTGGGGTCGAAAATAAGATTCATAAACAAAACCCTTATAACCTGCAAATTACTTGCAAAATACAGTTTGTGAATTTTAACCCCTACATAGATCCAATCTCCCGTGTCAATGTGGATTCTAGGGCATTTTCAATAAGTCATGAGTTCAGAACTTATGTTATACACATGGAACAAATTTTGATGGGGTGCGAAAACTTAAACTGTTTGTGTGATGCACACTTTCTTAATCAGTGTCATTATCTGGAGAATGTAAAGTAGAGTTTATAGAAAAAAGGTATAACAAAGTCCGGTTGGAAAACCTTTAAGCAATGGTAGATTAAGGAAGATGTTTCTGATCAAATACTATGGTTGAACATTGGCAATGATAAGACCATTTTTAACATGCCATGGGCATATAGTAAATTTAGTAAGCTAACTGTTATGCAGCATAACTTGATGGCACCTGTCTTAAGGATTAGCGAAGAAGATAAGGCAATAGGGATTTATAATATAACAGCCCGTAATTTTCATCAATGTAATTATCCATCTATGAACATTGATGCATTGATAATATCCATCTATGTATCTATATATACCACCTATTATTACAGGGAAATTTTTTCGCTTTATCCATTATGTAACCGTAGTTTACCATAACTAAAGTAAACGACTCACGCGATAACCATGCCAGCTATCTCTACGTTTATATCATTAATCACCGAATATTCAAGTCCAATGTTCTAATATCATTTTTACCAGATACGTTATCCATTTAACGTATTTTTCAAAACGTTATTTCAAAACAAGCATTAAACGTTAACGTTTATATCAAAACCCTAATTATATGTAATGTATACATTCAAAATAAATGTACAAACTTACAAGGCAAGTGTACAAGCAATCAATGCATAAAATTTGAATATACTTTCCCTCCAAAACCATGGTACAAGTCATGCAAAGCACAAACTAGGTTGTAGCCCTATGTCTTGTGATCATTTTGCCGGTGGACTCAACCCGATTCGATATCGGATGAATTAGTTATAGCCAAAATGGAAAAAGTACGCAGATTCTGCACACCTATAGTAAATGGCCGTTATCTCTAAAATTTGTATAGTAACCCTAAAATATGTAAAACTAAAAGTTGTAGAGGACTCAAATATCTAACTATGATCACTGGTTTGAGCTTCATCAGAGTTACGGTTTATAAATGACAATTAAATTACCTGGACTGATGTTGGCTGTCCAAAAACAGCCATGTATAAACTAAATAAACACCTCAAGCTCCTCTATGACTCACCACCACCTTCATCACCATGACCTCACCACCACATCACCATCACTCCAGCACCTTACAAGCACCTCCATCACCTCCTTGTAAGCTACTACCACAACTTACACACCAAGTAAGCTACTTGTCACCCCTTTGATTTTTGAACCCCTCCCCACCTCTTACACCTCATCCTAGCTTTCCATTAGTCATTTAGCTGATCTTGGCCACCACACCAAGTATTCTTGGTCACTACTTTTCCTAAACTTGCTCCTTAAGTGTTTTCAAACACTATATACACACACATGCATTCATTCTTTTAATCACACCTCAAATTTCATCATACACTCAAATGGAGTTCTAAGTCAGACCAAGGAAGATCTAGAGAAGTCCCTAAGTTCAGAATTGAAGCTAAGAATCAAGAGAAAGAAGCCATTAAAGTCGTTTCTAGGCGTACAAACCCAAAAACCCTCATTCGATTCATTTTAGCTCAAGTAAGCTTATAATCTTGTTCAATAAGCTCATGATCTATTTTATAATGTTCATAAGACTCCTAAGATCCTATATTAACTCTTGTTAAAGCCTTGAATCCTCAAACCCATGCGTTTTTGGTTAAAACCCTAAAAATGACCCGTTTTGATTTTCTAGCTAACGAATCCTTTTTCTAAACTTTTGTTACGTTAGAACATCTTATTTTTGCTTATTCTAATAAGCTATAACCTGCAAATATCATTTGGAATCCTAAAATAAGCTTGCATGGCTTTTTGGACTTGATTTGTAAATTATTTCCATGCAAGGGGTATATATCGTAACTTTCTGAAATTTATAACTAGAGGGGCTGAAAATGTCATTATTCCAAAGTTATAACTATAAGGGGCTGTTTTGCCAAGTTTTAAAGTTAAAGGTTTAAATTACATATACTTTATATATAAAGGACTAAACTTGTAAAAGTTTATAAACCAAGGGTATATATTGCCATTTTTGTATTCTTAAAAATATAAAATATAATATTTTTATATAAATTATAAAAATATATATTAATATTATAAAACTCGATTTCATTAAAACCCGACACATTTATCGTTATTAATCAATGATCGACGCATTATAAAACAATTACGTTATATAATTAACGTAACTTATCATCGACTAGTTTTTAAAGAAACTTAAAATCTTATTGTATCACGTTACTAGGGAATTTCATGTGAGGGGTTCCATTTGAGTATTTGTTTTGACGAGTTTGCTGGGTTTATGATTTAAAGTGTCCTGGCTCCTCAAACAATACTACATGGCCTCTGGATTATGATAGCCCGAACAGTGATACAATATTTTCATAAATTAGTAAATCAAATATGTATGTTAAACTTTGTAAAGTTTTGAATCATAAACCATCAAACTAAGACTTGACATAATACCTCAGGTTGCGTGACGAGGCCGTTACTTTCATTTCATATACTTTTGCCATCAATCAGATTTCCCTGTTAAGGTGAGTTCATAGTCTCGCCTTTCAATCTTTTGAATGTTTCCCGCGAGGGGGATACATGCTATAAACCATGAATACAAGTGTTTTTCCAACTGTATGCTATCCAGATATATTATTTCCTAAGTACCTTCCAGTGCCACTATTTCCATATCATGAATCATTAATTACTTGCATTGCGAGTGAACACGAATATTATGGATAGATCTATCAGGGTGTGATGACTCCCGTTGGCGTGCCTATACTTTTGGTACCAATAGCACTATATTTGACTCAATAGGTAACCTTGGCAAGTTACCTTTCCACAAGGGCATTTGTTCCTCAACCAATGTCACACGGTGATTTCCATGTTAACGTATTGATGTCATGAGCCTAGGGCAATAATAATGTTTTTCCCATGATAATTATATTCGTTGCAATTATTACCATTATGATAACTTGTATTCAACCAACTATTGAACTTATACTCAACTATTATAACTGAAAACTTATGAATCTCACTCAACCATTGTGTTGATTTTTTAGCATGTTTATCTCATGTAATTGAGCATCACATGACACGGAGTGGCACAGACTTGAAGATGGCTAAATTGTTATCATTCAAACTTTATGTTTCTAGATTTTGGGACCTGTCTCCATTTGTAAAAACTCTAATTTATTGAATGATAACTAAATTTTCCAAAATGTCTCTTTGCGAGTCATTTTCTATGATTATGTCTGTTGATCCATGAAGTAATACCCCAGATTAGCTTCCGCTGCTATATGTCAAAAATGGGGGTGTTACAACTTAACCTACATCAAGGGTTAGTTTTGTGCAACATGATATGTATATATCATGAAGCAATAGGAGAAATATATGATAAATGCGTGTATGCTTCTTCTTGACGAATGCCCCCTTATTCGAGGCATCATGGTATTTCAAAAACCTACAAAACAATATTAGTGCGAAACTAGATACTCCGTTGTACGAGTATGTGCAACTAAATGTATACAAGATACACTCTCTAAGTGCTTTTCGGAAGCTCCCCTTTGTTTGGGACACTAAGGAATTGAGTAAGGGAAGTGTACTACAAAATAAAGTTAGTAGACAAATGTACATATACATAATAATGATGATAGTTATGTACATAACAAAAAAATAGATATGTAAGAATAGTATTTTGATCCTAAGGTTTAAGATAATGTTTAGGAGCAAGTGGCATAACTAATAGATAAAGTGCTAAAAGTTAAAAATCAAGAAAGTCTGAATTTGGCTTCTGCTAGGGACAGATCTACCAAAAGCACTGACGGATCCACCATTCTTGGATCCATTGGTCGTAGAGACCCTCAAAAATAGGCAGAACCCAATTTTGTAGCCATAATCCAAAGCACTTAGCATGCAAACACTTAAATCATGAACAATAGCAAGTAAGGGTCCAAAAAGGATAACATACCAAGTCATAAAGATGTTAAGCATCTGATTCGCAGTGTCAAAATAATAATCTCATATTGTAAGATAGCAAATATTAATTGATGATATCAAAGTTACCATATAGTAAGAATACATATAGTAACAGAAATCATAAAAGAGATCATGATAGCAAAACTACATATAGTAATATACTATCGGGGAACATGATATGCTTAGGTATGCGTATTCTAAATTATGACACTTTCAAGAAATATTGGAAACTAGACACATGCAATTCTATTTTTAAAAAATAACAACAACCTAAATAAAAAGAGCCAAGACACATGCTTGGTGACTAAGATTCAATTGACACAAAATTTATCCAACCAATCACACAACTTTAATAAACGGGAACATAATTCGTTTATAGTTTGACACACCGTTGTTATGAGAAACAAACTTCGTTTCAAAGATGTCTTTCAGATAAGGTCAGTACTATCGTTTTTGAACGACATGTTCTTTATGAAATCATTATCTACCAAAGTGAGGATTGAGTTCTAGGATTAGTGTTTATCTTGGATTGTAATGAGGAGATTCCTAAATTCCTCAGGTTCGTTGTTAAGCATTTGTATGCTTATCATGGTTGTGGGGTTCCTAGGAAAAACGTTGGTTTTAAGACTTTGGGTAAAACTAATTGTTGATGATAAGGAAGCTATAGAAAAAAATGATTTGAATACGCAGTGTGTTGATTTGATAGGAGACATATTTCTAAAGTGGCTTGGAGCGTCTTAAAGAAAAATAAAAATTAATAGTAAAATAAAATTATGACATGTAAAAGTAAATTGATGTCAATAATATTTTAATACGTCATGTCAAAATATATACTCGAAAGTAGTTATATTATGACAAGAATAAATATAGTGAAAAATGATATGCATCTAGAATTAAATGAAAATGATTCCATATAATGGAAGGTGGGGAAGGATGAGCGAGAACAAAGAGGGAAGGTGTTGATCTAAGGTTGGCAAAGACGGTTTAGAATAATATATTGTTTGCACTAACGATGAAACAGGTGATTAGGTTGCATGTGATCCTAGTGATTGGGTTACATGTGATTGGTTGTCAATGTTGACGAACAAAGGTGGATATGTGAGACGAGGTGGTAGTTCTTTCATAGTGAAAGAAAAATGAAAGACACAACAATGTGGTGACTCAATAACACTTGAAGATTGAATATCTTCTTTATGTTCTTCACTTGCTAGTAAGTGGAAACAAACAAAAAGACTCAATTGTGGTAAAAATGAAAGGATCACTTGTAATAGTTATTGGACAAGTGTGGAATGTTCTTGAGGAGATAATTTCTTTGGTATGGAAGTTTAAAAGTGAGGACCAATATTTGGTGGTGAAGATCATAAAGTTGGTGACGTGATATTGATGTCAAGATTGTATAGGGATACGTTTTGAGTATAATGTTTATGAGGATTGAAGGTTGTTGAACTAACTATTACTATCAAGAGTAAAGTATAGTTGTTAGGTTTGAGTGTAAGGTTGAAGTGTTTCTTGCGAGGTTTGGATATGTAAAACTAATCACCACTATTAAGAGTGAAGTCTAGTTATAGGGTTTGTGTATGATCTACATATGGGTCAAAGGTTCTTTCACAACTAAGAGTGAAGTATACTTGCAAGGTTTTGGGTTGACGTATTGATGGTTCACAAACTATCTATTACTATAAATAGTAGATTGTAGTTGTAAAGTTTGAGTGTGTGGTAGATGACGTTCTTGTAAGGTTGACCTAAGGGTTGAAGGTTCTAGTAATGAGGCTAATATTCAAAGATTGATGTGCTCTTATCAAGAAGAGGTATTGATGCTAGATAGTGATGTTGGGGTAGGAGACTAGAACCAATTTAGTTTATGTGAACATGATGTACTTGTGTTGTGGAAAAAGAAACGAGTTAGGTGTTCTTGTTAAAGGAGGTATTAGTCCTAATAGTGAAGTTAGGAAAAGAGCCAGGTTACGAACCTGATCACCAATTTGGTTTGTGTGAGAGAGGTGTATCTGTGTTATGGAACAAGAAATGAGCCCGTAGGATAAATGTTCATTTGAATTGGTTTCTAGGGAATAAGAATCACATTTGTGAGCTCTTAAGAATATTTGGTAAAAGAATATATATGAACGAGTGTGTTTTCCCTCCCACTTAATTCGTGCTCATCTGGACATAATGTGTCGAATAATAAAAATAAATAAAAAAGAAAACAAAAGATGATGAAACTTATGAGCTTGACAATGTCAAGAGGGATGATGGTTAGCATACGACGATCTTTAATCATGAAGTTATGTAGCTCTTCTCAAGCATTGATAATGTTCATAGAACAATCACATGATGAGGTATGATGTTATCTTAAAGGTGGTAGCGGAAATGGTGGAGAGAAGATATTAGCCATCTATATAGTGGTAGATGTGTGATTTATGTTTTTATGTAATTAGTTAGGTATGAAAAATGAGTGATATAACCATTTATAGTTAAGGATCGGATCCCTAAAGATATGAGACAGTTGATATAGTAACAAAGGAGTGGGAACGAGTTACTATGAGGAGTTTTGAGTATTTGACCATTTACGACGAGGGACGGAAAACGTGTTTCGTAAAGAAAAGAATCAAGTAAATAAATAAGATAATGATCAAAGTGATCTAAACTAATATCCTTAGGGATTAAGATGATTATGCATGTGTACTTGATAAATTTTAGTGACAGAAGACAATACCCTAAACTCAAAAGACACTAAGTCACTTAAGTGTATTAATCATAATAATCAAATATATTGATGTACAAGACTATGTGACGTCTATATGTTTATCTAGATAGACGGACCTAATGATATAGTGTGGGTGCACAAGAAAGACATGTAGGTCATATAAAAGCTTACATAAAACAATGGTTACATCACATAAAAAAATATCATACAAGACATGTTAGCATTTAGCATTTAATAACACGTATCATCAATATAAACTTATAGATATTAAACTAGGATTGCTAACCAAAAACAAAACCATCTAAATAATTATGCATTCAATAATTAAGCAAGTAATCATCGAGTATCAAAATAGCATAAAGAAAATATAATCATATCTCACGAGAACAAGTTAACATTTTGAATTTAAAAAAATATATATGCGAGGTGCAAGTTGTCTAGATCGACTAAGAAGAATCCTAATTACTACTTGACTAATAATCAATCCTAATGAAATACAAAGTTCATTAATGTAAAGTAACACTAGGCATATTTAGAAAGAGCCATTTAATAATGTTAGAGAATGAATATGAGACTATCACTAGTGGTGCTCAATTGAGGCTAAACACAACCATTTTTATGGGTTATACCGCGAACCTAACTTCCTTCCCGGAAGCAATTCAACCGTTAGGTTAAATTGAATTTCTAGTGCCATAGATTCTCCAGTAGTCATTCTCATTTTAGAATAAAATAGAATTCCCTCATTTTCCTAATAAAGTGTAGCGAAGATGAAATTTGCATTGTCCACTAATACTTGACCTAATATGACTCAACTAATATGTTTAAATTCCGGTTCTCAAAATACTAATTAATATGTTTATAATTCTAGGGTTTAATGAGAGAGCAAGCAAGATTTTATAAGTTTAAACATGATTGATTATTCTAGATCTTAGGAGTATACTTAAGTGTGACAATGTGAAGTATGCTACATTAAAGTGTTCTAAGAATGCACCTTTGCATGTCTTTTTGAAAATAATATAATTAAGGTTATATACCTCAATAGATATTTTGAATATTCCATTGTAGAAATTATGATGCACTAAAGGTTATTTACATATGTGTTAGACCTTAGATAAATGCAAAATGATAAAAGGAAGATATTCAAATTTTATCACCATGGACGGATCTACCTAAATCAAGGACGGATCTCCCTATGGAGGATCCGTAGGTTGCACAGTTGTCTGAAAACAGACAGAACATGATTTCTCGTTATTTGGGCGATGGTGTTAACTTTTTAGTAATTGGAGAAGCTTATATATGTTATAAGGGTTCTTGGTTTAAACTTTTGGATTCGACGTCTAAGTTTTGAGCGTAACATAGAAGTTGTTGTGAATTTCCTGATGGAATTTCAACGATGTCAATCCTACTAGGAATGTGTTAGCTTTTAGCATATTTTAGACCATTGCTAATAACACAAGCATTATGAACATTTAGACGTAACAAAGCATCGTCAATACAAGTGTGAATTGCAATTCGATGATTATTCTTTTCGTCTTATGATCGATTTCGTAATTTCATGTAATAACTAAAAATAGTTAAACATGTAGACTCGGAAAATATCTATGGTCATTTTATTGATATTTCCGTTATCTAGATAAATTCTAATCTCGACTCCAATTTCATATTTCGAACATTTGTAATTAGATAGAATAATGAGATTAATTATTGATTCGATCTATAGTGTATATATATATATAAAATACCAGGAAAATCCAAACTCTTCACCCTTGACAAAGGGAAAAAGTCAAGACCTACTTAGAAATAAAATATA
>BQNB010181487.1:0-12586 GCA_026074375.1 Tanacetum coccineum
ATGATGCATGCTTATAACCATATAACTGTCCGTTGATTTTATTATGTTCTCAGGTTATGAATTGTGTTATATTCAAACTTACGAGCTCACCAACGTAATGTTGACACTTGAGAGTATCCATTTTCAGGTGAAGTTAGATAAGCTTAGGAGGTTGAGACTGCTTGGCTAGTGAGACTTTAGGTTCCCTGCATCGAAGACTTACTAGTTGATATTTACATTTCATGTTCGATATACTTTCGTATTTGGTACTTTATTATTTTGGATTTTTGTTTATATGACTATGTATTGTTATGGTTACGATTAACCTCGATACAAGTCCCCTCTTATGTCAGGTGTCGTCATAACATTTTGATTTATTTAATGAAATTGCATTTTAGATATTCTATATTATGGCATCAATGTGTTGTGACGATGCCTATCGTGTTATGCCTCGCGTTTCCGCCTTGGTGGGGTGTGACAATATTTGTCAAAACTATTTTTTATTACATAAAACACCCAATATTGTTACTTCTGAATATTCCCAATTAAAAAAAAATCTCTCGAAATTTACCTTGTGTTTCGAACACACTGAAAAATGATACTCGAAAAGGTCAACAAGAATGTTGGTGAGCTCGTAGGTTTAAAGAAAAACCCAATCATTGTGCCAATATTTCAAACAGTTGGACAATTGTGCAATATGACAGTGAATATATGCAAAACATTTCAATTCCATGACTTAGCATCCCCTCTAATCATACACCATGACATAGAATCCCCGTACTAGTCATCACAACAGCATATACCCATGCTCTTGGAGTCGTAACTCCGAGGTCTCCCGCACCTAAAGCCTACCGGCTGGAACACTTAATAAGGGAAAGACCATCACAAACATATCAAATCCATGCTAATCACATACATTTTCATGCACCTCGATGCACGCAAGTACAATCAAACCACATAATATTCACATAGCAGTCATAAGCACATAACATTGTACAAAAAACAAAACCACATTTCGCCCAGTTCAGAAAATCAGTTCAAAACACATTTGAGTATCATTTTCCCCCAACGAAAAAGATTTAAAAATGGGGCTACGAGAACTCACCTCGACAGATGATAATAATCGCACAAATAAACTCTACACAACGCACAACGGTACCCGGCCACGACCTAATCATTAAATCTACTTTATTAACATTTTGTACAAAATTATCTTATTGTACAAGCGTTTTTCCTTACTCACACGAAATCCTTATTCTTATTGCAAAATCCTCATTCTCATTACAAAAATTATGTTCTCATTACAAAATCCTTATTCTCGTTACAAAACTCTTATTCTCATTACAAAACTCTTGTTCTTATTACAAAACGTTTTGGTATCATGGTTGTGTGGTAACTACGTAAAATAACTCGATGCACTTGGGCTAAGTGCGACATCAACACATAATACTCAAAAATATACCAATCAGTTAAAACGAAATGACTGTCCAAACGGTTCGAGGAAATCCGACGAGAAATGAGTAAAAACCCAAAGATCCGAAATAAAAGAATAAACATCTTCGTAACGTTAAAGTATATATATTCAAATATATATGATAATAAAATAATACTCCATCCTTCCCATATTAAGTGTTCAGTTTGACTATTTTGAGTCTTTTTCATCAACTTTGACTGTAAATATTTTTGTTTGTGTTATATAATACTTAATGAAAATTATACCAATGAAAACTACATTAGAAATTTAATTCGTTCATATATTTTGCATCAAGTATCATATACCATAAAAAGAAATATTTAAGTTCAAAGTTGAAGAAAAAAGACTTTAAAAAGTTAAACTGGACACTTAATGTGGGACGGAGGTAGTAATATTTTATTATTTTCATCTTTTTATCGGACTAAACGGGGTAAGTATAAAATCTCGCCATCTTAGTATGTCCACATTCGATCGTTTAATCTTGATACTTAATGTTCATTAAAAGTTATCTTTTGTCCTTTAGTCGAATCGACACAAAATAAGTTTTCTATAATATTTTCTAAGTGTGATTCATTTTTATAAAATTTGACATGGCCCGTTTGTTTGTAAGAGGTTCTTAAGGTTTTCAAACCTTAATTTCAACACTTTCCATAATTTTCCAAAGTTCCGACAAAATGCCAAAATTCCAAAATCATGATTCGTTTAACCAAACATGACTATATTCAACCATTTTAACCATTTTTCACTCTCGCATATATCCGTAAACCCATGAATATGTAATATAAGGACCATTTAGGTCTTTTGGTCCAAAACGGGCTTTAGGCCTTACTTTTTCTACCAAGAATCGGCCATAAGCCGGATTCGAGCATTAGGTCATGAGTACATTTTTGCGGTCAAATATCAGCGATTGTCTATGCTTTGTTTGAAAAGTTTAAAAGTAGAACAAACTCCTAATAATGGCACACACATACAAACGCTAAGACTCTATAGTGTACATATCGTTGGAAAAGATGTCATTAATTCAGTGTGGTCACACAAACACCCATGGCACAACCCTCCACACATGGTGCCAAATTATCAATAGGGTAATAGGTAAACGGGTGAGCTTTTTTAACTCAGATGCAAGTGACGCCAAGTGACACCACTGGTAGTCCTAGGACTGTTTCTGACACTTTTCTTACCACCTGAATGTACACATTTAGCAAGCTATGAACCAATTCTCTTGAGAGAAAACTAAAAACTTTACCACTAACACTGTTTTCTCGAGTTGGTTTTTTAAATGAAAAGGAAAGTAATGAAAGAAAACCAAAAATATATCACGTTCTTGAGTTTTTTTAAGGAGAAAAGGAAAGTAAATGGATGTAAAAGGGGGGGATATTTTGGCAATTTAGTGGGATATGATTTCAGCCCAAATTTGGGAGGAAACCAAATCGTTTCTATCTTTTGGACAAATATACCCCTTTTCACCTACTACTAGTATTATATAACGTTTTATTTGTGCTACAGCTCTTCTTCCACATATCATTCATCATCTTCAACTGTGTGCTTACCAGGTATTTTTTTTTCTTCCTTTCAATCTCATGCATCTTCAACAATAACATTTATTGCATCATATACATGTCTATAATTAGTTTCATCTTTAGTATCTTTTTCAAAATCTTCTTGCATTGTTCAAAAATTATTTGCTAAAAGGTTTTCTTAATGTGTTGATTTGATGCATGTTGGGAAGTGTTATTGATTATCCTGTCTAGGGTATTAATAATTATGAATATATATGTTTTCAATTGATGAACATTTGCATGTTCAGGTTTATTGGGTAAAATGTCCAGGTTGATGAACATAAATAGTTTGAGCTGTTAATTCTTTCATATAGTTGATGTTATTAACACATTGTTGTTTAACCAACTTATTACCATGCTTACACTTTTTGTAAACTCCGTTATAGAAAACAGCCACCAATTAAATGGATGATAACTTCACTCATATGGTGAGAACTCAACATCTAGTTGTAGTTCACGCGGCTTGTCTAGTTGTGGTTCTTATTGCACATAGAAGATTTACAAATAGGAACCGTATTAATGTGCCTACTCGAGCTTTGATGTTGCATAGACAAGAAGTACGAGAAGAGATGTTGCACGACCTCTTAACAAGTGGTAGATGTCGTCAACTTATTCGTATGAATGAAAACGCCTTTAAGATATTGTGTCAAAAGTTGCAAAGTGAAGGTGGTCTTCGACCAACTCAACGTATGAGTATTGAAGAACAAGTTGCTAGGTTTTTTCATATTGTAGGAAATGATTTTAGAAATCGTTTTGTCTCTTGGTATTATCGTCGATCTGGATCAGCTACCACTAGGCATTTCCATAGAGTTTTGAATGCAATAATATCTTTAGAAGATCAATATATTAAACAGCCTAGTGGTGTAACTGTTCAAAAAGAAAATCAGCAAAAGAAGAGATTTTATCCCTTTTTCAAAGATTGTATAGGGGCAATCGATGGAACACATGTTCGTGTGAGAGTTCCTATTAATGATGCCCCGAGATATCGTGGTCGTAAGGGATATCCAACAGTCAATGTACTAGCTACTTGTACGTTTGATTTAAAGTTCACATATGTTTTGAGTGGTTGGGAAGGCACAACAACAGATTCAAGAATAATAAAAGAGCACTTACTAGGGAAGATAGCTATTTATTCCTAACGTTAATATTTAACTAAAAGTGGGTATAATTGGACATCTTTACTTAATTATGCCACTAATGTACTACATTTATAGTAAATTCTATTTGGTTATGGGGACTACCCAATAGAATACTCTCATAGCACCTATTAGAGGCGTTAGATATCACTTAAAAGAGTACTCGAATCGTGCACCTCAAAATCCATGATAATTATTTAACCTTCGCCATGCATCATTAAGGAACTCAATTGAAAGGGCATTTGGTGTCTTAAAGAAAAGGTTTCCTATTGTTAGAAGCACAACCGAACCGTTCTATTCATGTGAAACACAATCAAATATATTTTTGGCATGTTGTATCCTACACAACTTTTTACTTGAGGAAGATCGTGACAAAGAACTTGAAGATGAGGTGATGCATGAGGTGTTAAATGCCATACAAGATGAAGAAGTTCATGCACCACGAGACGCGAATAACAGGGGAGAACAAATAAGAGATTCAATGGCAAATGAAATGTGGAATGAATATTTGTTATACCCGAACAATGAAATCAATATGTCTATCTAATTGTCTAATATTTATGATTGTAAAACTTGAACTTGGCACCTGCTTGTTATAAAAGTACTTGAACTTGGCACTTATTTGATTGTTTAATTTCTCTGAATTAGTTTGTTGATGTTTGGCACTATGTACAATCTTTATGAATTTGGCTCTATGTTCAATTTTTTCTCCATATGTTCAGTCTTTCTCTTTCTCTACATATGTTCAATATTTCTGATTAGTTTTTCTTGTTTGGGTTTAATTGATGAACAACTATGCAGAAATTAACCATAAGCAAAAAAAAGAGCAAAAAAGATAGAGCAACCGCAATGAGGGAACATTTTACTTGGACCACCCCAATGGACACCGCATTCATTGAGGCTATGCTTAAAGAACAAGAGAAAGGTAACAGACCTAATGGCACATTCACTTCTGAGGCATACGCGACCATGGCAGAGGAGCTATCTAAAAGTCTAAAAAAGGATATTAGAAAGGATAATTTGCAAAATCGTCTAAGGACACTCAAATTAACTTTTGGAAGATACTATGACGTTTTTCGTGGTGCTTCATTAAGTGGTTTTTCCTGGGATCCAGTTACTAAGTTAATGCAAGCAAAATATGAAGTTTGGGAAGCATTAATCAAGGTATGTCTAATTAGCAGCCATTTGGCATATTTTTCATGTTATTAGAGGCATTTTAGATAGTATATTTCAGCAGAAACTTTGGCCTCTTGACATGTTATGAGGGCATGTTTGCATAGCTTATTTTTAGGAGACATTTCGGCATATTTAACATGTAAGTAAGGGCTGTTTGGATAGGGTTTTTCAGCAGCTATTTGGCGTGTTTTTCATGTTATTAGAGGCGTTTTAGATAGTATATTTCAGCATCAACTTTGGCCTTTTGGCATGTTATAAGGGCATGTTTGCATAGCTTATTTTTAGGATACATTTCAGCGTATTTAACATATATGAAAAGGTTGTTTAGATGGCATATTTCAGCAGCCCATTGGCGTTATTTTCATGTTATTAGGGCCTTATTAGATAGCATATATTAGCAACAACTCTAACATGTATGAAGGGGTTGTTTGGATAGGGTTTTTCAGCAGCCATTTGGCGTATTTTTCATGTTAATAGAGGTGTTTTAGATAGTACATTTCAGCAGCAACTTTGGCCTCTTGGCATGTTATAAGGGCATGTTTGCATAGCTTTTTTTTGATACATGTCGGCGTATTTAACGTGTATGAAAGGGCTGTTTGGATGGCATTGACACTTTATATCTTGTTAATTTTAATAGGATTTTGAATCAGCTAAACTTTGTGCCAAACTGCAATGCTTTTTGTATTTCATTTCCTTTTCACCCTATGAATTCTCACTGGCACAAGAGAGGAGGATAGGTTGGTTTTGATACAAGAACCGGCCAATTTTGAGCAAGCCCAGCTTCTAAGACCTGTGTATTAACGTACAGCTTCTCTATATATATTTGTCCACTATATATATCTAGAAACATTGAAAAAGAAAACAAGCAGATCATGAAGACTTGTTACTCAATAGCATCATTTATTCTATACTATATACTCATTGTGAGGAAGTTCTACAAGTGATCAAAATGCAAACTTAGCTCCAAAAACTAGTGTTCGTATAAGCAAACCTAACAACATTCCTGGAAACAACCAAAATAGCTTATTAGATAGTTGCCGCACACTAATAAACGACTTATGCACACACAAAAAGAAATATGTACTTTTAACTCTGTGTTTCTTGAAAAGATGCACTTTGATGTGATGGCACGTCCTGGTTCCAACAGCCATCCGACTTCACAGCAAGTTATTCCTTCGTCTTGCGTTTCTGTCACTGAACTCCACAAGTTCTTTGGCAGCAATACCAGATTCTCTTCTTCTCTTACCAAGTTCTGCATTCCATCAACTGACATTCCATCAGTGTATGAGCCATTAGACTGATATGCAAAAGCAGAAACCATATTCTCTACACCCCCAATAGTCCTCTCATCAATAGTATACCTTGTAGCAGCATCCACCTTATTATCAGTAACATAAAGACAATCCGTAAACTTATGGTCGGGGTAAAAAGGCTCCAACTTTGCACTCATTCTTTACTGTTGCATAAATTGGACTCATAAGCATCAACACAAGTTTTCATTGTTGTTGTTATTGTTATCAGAATCACGTGTGCAAAATCTTGAAGATATTATGTTTTATTTTTATGGACCATCTTGGCATTTTAACAGGAAAAGTCTGATGCTGCAAACTTGAGGACAAAACCAATTCGTCATTACAATGAGCTGATGGAGTTGTTCAGAAAAGACAGAGCAACAGGTGAAGCTTCTGAAACAGCAAAAGAAAGAAAAAATCGAATGAAACAAGATGAGCAACCAGTGGAAACAATTGATGAGATTGATGAACTGTTAGAAACCAATGAGATTAGTTTGGAAAATTTCACTACAGGTGACAATGAGCATGTTACACCACAAGTGCAGGTTACAAACACATTACCATCAAAAAGAAAAAAAAAAGCTCGAAGAAGATGCATTTACCTCAAAGATCATGAGCTCACTTAACAATCTAGCTGATGCTATAGAAATGTCTACTAAGGTATTGGATTTTTTACCTTATATATTATTACCGTCTTTATGTTCACATTCTTTAAATAATGTTTTTCCTTCTCTACATATTCTAAGGTTATGGAAAGTTCCCGTCCACGTGTCTATTCTGATGTGGAAATTTATCAAGAACTTTAGCTAATGGGTGTTAAACGTGAGGACATATCACATGCATACCTTTTTCTGGTGGGAAATCCGGAAAAAACTCGAGCACTTTTTGGTTTTCCAATTGAAATGCGCCTGGAATTCTTAGCAACTCTGATGGATGGAAATGAATAAAGAAGCTTGATTATATATCGTTTTTATGAATCGTACTTGTTATTTTGTGTGATTTGAAACGCTTGTAAATTTGTAATGGTTGTCTTGGATGCGCTCTCGAGAACGCTTAACTTTCTTTTGTGTTGTAGTGTTGTTTGCAATTGAACGGTTTATGGCTTTTGTCTTGCACGCACATGATGATTTTGACCATATGGTAGCATTATTCTATTTCTCATTTGCTGATTTGTTGATATAAACGAAGGGGAAAAAGGTAAAATTACCAATTTACTTTCATTTTCACTCAACTCAAGAACACAAAACATATAGGATATCCATACTTTTCCTTTCACTTTCTTCCAACTGAAGAACACATATTCTGATGTCATTTTACTTTAATATCCCATCCTTTCATTTTCGTATCAAATCATTCATTTTCTTTCTTTTAAGAAAAAACTTAAGAACAGAGTTGATGTCATTTTACGCTAGTAATATCCCATCCTTTCATGCTTCTTATCAAATGAGTCATTTGTCTTTCTTTTAAAGAACAAACACTTAAGAACACATTGTAAGTTATTGTCAAGATAGTGTTACTATATTTTCTATCAAAAATATATATTTCCATCAACTTTTTGATACATTCTTTCGTTTTTAAAATTATTAAAATTGTACATTTTTAGAAATAGCCATTCTCTTTTTATTTAATTTTATATATATATTTTAAAGAGTTGACTTTGAGATCATCAATATTCACTTTGAGCATTGAGCTATAGTGATTTCACAGTGCTGGGTCAAAAAGAAGCCACAAAAAATCTTAGCCTAAAAAAATTGGGCGGGGGGCCAATTTTTTTTTTTTGATTTTAAATGTCGAGGCATAAACTAGAGGAGAATTTTTTTTTTACAAAAGTTTACCGACGCATTCAGATATCAAAAATTACCGCGGTAATATTTTCAAATTGACTTTAGAAAGTGTCATTTTCACTCAATGAGACCAAAAACAATTAAATTCGTTGAAAAAAAAATTATTAAATAATAAAAAAAAAATGTTAACGTCACGCAACATAACGCGTAACGAGCGCCTATAAAAAACTAATAAACATGATACTGAAAAAGTAAACCCGCACTATTAAATATGAGACCGACAAAATAAACTCGCACAAAGTTAAAGGAAAAAAAAGAAATAATGACGCGCAACAACGCGCGAAAAATTAACGCCCCACAGTAAAGCGCAGTAAAAAATAAACATTTACACTCGAGGTAAACATTAAAAAAAAAACCTCGCAACAACGGCGCGACAAAACAAAAATAATAAAGAAATAAATTAAAAATAAAAAATTAAACTACTCACAGCGCGCCATACGCACGAAACTAATTAACGTCCGCAGCAACGCGCGGATATCTTTGCTTGTTAACTATCATATCTCGAGTGCACCAATGCATCTTGTCTCTCTTTTTCCTAGTCCATTCAATTGTTAACGTCTAAAATCATCTTTTGTCAACGAATAATTAAGGTTGTGTTTAGTTGTACAGAAAAAATTTCTCGACACTTTTTTAATTTTGCGTTTTCTTGAGATCTTATTGAAAGGATTTACATTCTCATATAAGAAGAGAGTTAGATATTGAAGATTGCTTTCTGTCTACAAAATATAGAGTTAAGAATTTGAGAAATGAGGGTGTTTCTGAGTGCGATACCAAAAAATGTAAGATACTTAGGCGACTCTCATCACATCACGAAATCCATCTAAAAAGAAATCTGTGATTAAAAGCATTTAATTATTTCACCCATTTTTTAAAATTTAAATATCTTCTGAACCGCTAATCGTTAAGCAAAAAAAAATATACCATAACGACGAGCATTTAATTATCTTTCTATAGATATCAACCTCGCGAGATATTAGGATATGTGTGAAAACACTATCTATTTTTATATCAAATATGACTCCCTCATAAAAGATAAATTGTCGCTTAAAATGCTTGTATATTGTTGTTTTGTCTTTGTGATTGTGTAGGTTGGATACATGCAAATATCTCACAAGAAAACGGTCAAAACCGGGCCAAACACCAGAACAAGCGCGGATATAGGATTAGAGTGCTAACATGAGCGGGAGAATAGTGATTTCATAGGTGCAACCAAAAGTCAACGCCATAGACAACATTGTCAACTACAAGAAGACAAAAAACCCAAAATTCCCAAATCAGTCCCTTAAAGTTAACCAAATTGAAAAAATGGTCCCTAAGCCCTAACAGTGTTAACTCTTTAATATATAAAGAGTTAACACTCGTTATCTTCTTTATAATAACCTAAAAACAAACCCAAGCCCAAATCCAATATCCCGAGCCCAAAGTCAACGAGTAAAAAGGCCGGGTCAAAAGAAATCAAAAGCATCCTTATAAGTAAAAAAGGGGGCGCGAAATGTTGTTGTTACTGTTTATCTTCTTCTTCATTTTACCACGAGCTTAAAACAAAGGGTTAATTGCAATTGGCAGTGTGGCTCTCTAATTCAAGTAATAAGGAATGACATGGCAGAGTTTGACATCATCCAAGGTCCTCATTGGTTGAAACCCAAAAGGTCTGACACGCGGGCATGGAAAGAAACACACGGGGAAATGGATTTTTACACTAAAGTGAGTGTAAAAGAAGTACAATGAGCCTAACACACGGAATGCCACGTTGGAAATCCGTGTGCTCACTCAATTAATCCAACGGACAAAAGTTGAGATACAATGATTGGCTTGAATGAAGGGACGAGATGAGGGGAACGTCTAACAAACTTGAGGACCTAGAAGCATCCTCTAAAGGCTATAAATACAAGCTCACGCTTCACACACATCATCTTTTTTTCCCGTTTTCTTTTTAGTTTTTAGTGGCTTAAGTAATTTTTCATTTAAATGTAATTTGCTATTAAGCTTTTGTAATTTCAATTTCAAAGTTTTGTAACTCATTTATTAGTTAATGAAATCAAAGTTTACTTTTACATAATCTGTTTTTTTTTACTTAAAAGCTTTTAAAATTCCAACTGCTTTTTGCTAACTGTTTCAAAAGCTCTTCATAAGCTCTCATTAGCTCTTTGAGTCTCTAAGCTCAAATTGAGCTCATAATAAGCATCTAATCTATTTAAACATCTAAAATCAGTTAAATACCTATGTTAATGGATCTGAAGCTTTTGGATGATAAGCTTAACCTGGAAGAGCTTATGGGACTTTTACTAGCTTATCCTTGTGATAAGCTAGAGCTGTAGAATAGCTACTTGAGCATACTAAGCCTTTGTTTAGCTAAGGCCTTTGTAAGTTTTCAAGTTCTTTTACTGTCTTTAATTTTCTAGTTTAGAATTGCTTAATCTGCTTATTTGTGCTAAATTTTGTTTTATTATGCTTATTGAACATGTTTGATCATCTGTTTTCAGATTTTGTAGTGTAGATCTTAGTGTTTCATATTTTGTCTTATAAATCATTAAAAATCCAAAAATATGTGCTTATTTCAGTTCAGCTTATTGTAGTTCTTAATATTGCTTATCTTCTGTTAGTAATTGCTTATTAGTTCTTATGTAGCCTAGTTATAGACTTTCTTTTACTTAATTCAGTTTAAAATAGCTTATTATAGTTTAAAACTTGAAATCTAAAAAATAAAGGGGGGGTGTTTGGCAAGTGTAATTGGCGTCTAGTTTGTGGTTTCAAGTATGGGTTAAGGTCATTGGTACTTATTTCATAAGCCGAGTTTAGTAATTTTAGTCAAGTAAATTTGGATTTTAAGGATTATATTTCAAGTATTAAGATTATAGGATTGATATATTGAGGCTGTGGTCATGAGCTCTAAGTTCTTAGGCTTTAATAGCTTGATTCTCTTCTAAGCTGCTTTTGTTGCTATAAATGATCTTTTCCTAGTGTGTTAATGACATTGGAAACATAGCTTATGGACTGCTCGAGAGGTGAGTTGTTTTAGAGAGAGAAAGAAGAGAGAGAGAGAGAGATGAGAGAATTTTGGAAAAGGAAAAGATTTATTATTTTAACAACTTACTCTTTTCTAAATAGAAAAGAGTTTATATACCCCGTCGCGTTAAATGACGCGCGAGATATTTAACTAGGACCCGGGCTCGGGTTTTGCTTGGGATTAAACCCGAAACATATACAAGATTAGATTAACTATCGAGCCCGATTCCCGATATTATACTATTACAACATTAACTAATTAAATGACCGAGACTCGATACTTATTTCATAAGCTGAGTTTAGTAATTTTCATCAAGTAAATTTGGATTTTAAGGTTTATATTTCAAGTATTAAGATTATAGGATTAATATATTGAGGCTGTGGTCATGAGCTCTAAGTTCTTAGGCTTTAATAGCTTGATTCTCTTCTAAGCTGCTTTTGTTGCTATAAATGATCTTTTCCTAGTGTGTTAATGGCATTGGAAACATAGCTTAAGGACTGCACCATTTAAAATTGAGTATTGGATCTAGTTCCTGTCAACTGGATCAACAGTTAATTAGTTAAAAGTCAGCTTTTCAACATCAAAATTAGCTAGGTTAAAAGTAGAGTTAGGATTTGAAATTCAGTAGTTAAGCTCCTTATAGTTCATATTTCAAATATTTTAGCTCAGTTTGCAGTTTAAAAGCCTTTTTCTAGCTTATTTTAGGTCTGCACTAAGTCATTTGTTCATTTTAGAAAACTTTGAAAAAAAAAATTAGATAATCAGCTTTTTCACAAGCATTCTTCATGCCTTTACATACACACGCACTCAACCATCTTGCTACAATAGCTCATCCGTTATATGAGCATTTCATTTTTCCTTTATACGCATTTTAGTCTTTTGCTTATTAAACAAAGTCGTAGCTTATTCTGTCTTATTGAGTGCTTATTTGTTAAGCTGGCAATGTGTGCTTATTTTTCGTGTGTTCCTTGTTTGATTTAAGACTTTTTGTGATTTTTCTGGATTTTTCTCTTTATTAGTTTAATTTTTATCATTTTTTTTAGTTTAAATCTTTAAAAATTCATAAAAAATAGAAAAATAATCAAAAATATATAATTCTTTTTTAGAAAATTTTCTTTT
>BQNB010181489.1:0-12586 GCA_026074375.1 Tanacetum coccineum
GAAAACCAACAGGCATAACTTTCACTATAGTTGGTAACTTGTGCCCTTTAACTAGGATCCCTTCAGCTAACGTAGTGCCTCCTAAGAAAACCACTTCCCACTTAGTTGAAACACAAAAACCAGAGCTTAAAGTCTACAACAGGAAACCTAAAAATGTTAAAAATGTAGGTTCGAGTAAACAGGCTAAGATTGTTAACCACTCAGAACCCAATCATACTTGGGGATCTAATGCTACATATATTCCATCATCTTCTCCTCTTGTCATGACAGGTTGTCCAGATTGTTATCTGGTATCTGGACTCCGGATGTTCGAAACATATGACAGGGAACCGCTCTTAGCTCATGAACTTTGTTAGTAAATTTCTCGGTACAGTTAGATTCGGGAACGACCATATTGCAAGGATTATGGGGTATGGTGACTATCAGCTGGGAAATGTTACTATCTCAAGAGTATACTACGTCGAGGGGCATGGACATAACTTGTTTTCTGTTGGTCAATTTTGCGACGCGGATCTTAAAGTCGCATTTCGGAAAAACACTTGATTTATTCGTAATTTAGAAGGTGTTGATCTACTTTTAGTATCCTGAGACACAAATTTGTACACAATTTCTCTTGATGACATGCTTAAAACATCTTTGATCTGTCTTCTATCTAAAGCGTCAAAGACTAAGAGCTAGTTATGGCACCGTCGGTTATCACATCTCAACTTCGGTAATCTTAACAAGCTAGCTAAAGACGGTCTTACACGAGGCATTCCAAGACTTAAATTTTAGAAAGATCATCTATGTTTAGCATGTGCATTAGGAACAAGCAAGAAATCATCTCATTAACCCAAAGCTGAAACACTAACCAAGAGAAACTATATCTTTTGCATATGGATTTGTGTGGCCTGATGCGTGTGGTGAGTATTAAAGGGAAAAGGTATATCTTAGTAATTGTTGACGATTACTCACGATTTACTTGGGTCAGATTTTTGAGGACAAAAGATGAAGCTCTTAAGGCCATCATCAAATGCATCAAAAATATTCAAGTTCGTTTGAATGCCACTGTCCGTAATGTTATAACAGATAATGGAACCGAATTTGTCAATCAGACACTTCGTGAATTTTATGAAAATGTTGGCATCTCGCATCAAACATCTGTTGCTTGCACTCCTCAGCAGAACGGCATTGTCGAAAGGGGAAACCGAACTCTTGTAGAAGCTGCATGTACAATGTTAATATTTTCTAAAGCTCCATTATTTTTATGGGCCGAAGCAATCAATACAGCCTGTTACACCCAAAATCGTTCATTAATCCGTCGTCGATACAACAAAACTCCATATGAGCTTATGCAAGATAAGAAACCAGATTTATCGTTCTTTCATGTCTTTGGTGCACTCTGTTATCCTATCAATGACAATGACGACCTGGGTAATATAGATGCAAAAGTTGACATTGGTATTTTCGTTGGTTACGCCCGAAAAGAAAACGTTCAGAATCTACAACAAAAGAACCCGGAAAATTATTGAAATAATTCATGTGACATTCGATGAGCTGACAGTTATGGCTTGTGAACAATTCAGTTCAGGACCCGGGCTTCATTCAATGACTCCTGTAACATCCAGTTCAGGACTCGTTCCAAACCCTGTTTCTCAACAACCTTGTATTCCACCACCAAGAGATGGTTGGGATCGCTTGTTTCAACCAATGTTCGATGAATACTTCAATCCTCCATCAATTGCTGTTTCTCCAGTTCAAGAAGCTGATGCTCAGAGAGCTGTGGTTTTAGCCGATTCTCATGTATCAACTTCCATTAAACAGGATGCTCCATCATTAAGTACTCTACCAACACAAGAACAAGAACAATCTCCAAACGTTTCTCAAGGTTTTGATGAATCACCAAAAACACCAATCTTTCATGATGATCCACTTAATGAATCTCCTCATGAAGAATCAACTTCTCAGGGATCATCATTGAATGTGAGACAAACCCACACTCTATTTGAACACCTTGGTAAATGGACTAAGGATCATCCTATATCAAACGTAATTGGCGATCCTTCTCTCTCTGTCTCTACGAGAAAGCAACTCCAAAATAATGCCATATGGTTTTATTTTGATGCCTTCTTAACTTCTGTAGAACCAAAGAACTTCAAATAAGCAATGACCGAACCATCATGGATCGATGCAATGTAAGAAGAAATTCATGAATTTCAAAGACTAGAGGTTTGGGAATTGGTGTCGTGTCCAGATAAAGTGTTATTGATCAAACTAAAATAGATTTATAAGGTCAAGACGGATGAATTTGGCGGGGTACTAAAAAATAAGGCTAGACTAGTTGCTTAAGGATTCAAACAAGAAGTGGGAATCGATTTTGAGGAATCATTTGCACCGGTTTCTTGAATAGAGGCCATCCGCATCTTCATCGCAAATGCCGCTCATAAGAATATAAAGATCTACCAAATGGATGTCAAAATGACTTTCTTAAATGGCAAGCGCAAAGAAGAGGTCTACGTTTCTCAACCAGAAGGATTTGTTGATCAGGACAGACCCTCTCTATGTGTACAAGCTCAAAAAGACCCTCTATCTCTACGGTCTCAAACAAGCACCACATGCATGGTACGACATGCTGTCAAGCTTCCTAATCTCACAACATTTCTCCAAAGGTGCAGTTGATCCAACACTCTTCACACGACAAGCTGGGAACGACTTATTACTGGTATAAATTTATGTTGACGATATAATATTTTGCATCCACTAATACTGCCATGTGTAATGAGTTTGCTAATCACAGAATGACCGCTAAGTTCCAAGAGTCAATGATGGGGAAGTATGTCCAATGTTTTTAGATTACACAATTTCTTAAAGTCATAGAGGCATCTTTATTAACCAATCTTCATAAACCAATCAAAATATGCTTCTGAGATTATTAAAAAATATGGTATGCTCACTAGTGATTCTATAGAAAAGAATAAATTGGATGCAGATCTACAGGGGACACCAGTTGATGCTGCACATTACCGTGGCATGATTGGGTCCCTCATGTATCTGATGTCCAGTAGACCCGACCTTATTTATGCAGTCTGCTTATGTGCCCGGTATCAGGCAAAGCTTACCGAAAAGCACTTAAATGCGGTTAAGCGGATCTTTCGATACCTAAAGGGAACCATTAACATGGGTCTCTGGTACTCGAAGGATACCGGTATGTCTCTAACAGCATATTTAGACGCATATCACGCAGCGTGTCAGGACACTAGACGTAGTACATCAGGAAGATCTCAATTCTTAGGTGACAAACTTGTTAGCTGGTCTTCCAAGAAGCAAAAGAGCACTGCAATCTCGAGTACAGAGGCTAAATATATTGCCTTATCTGAGTATTGTGCTCAAATCCTATGGATTCGATCACAGCTAACAGACTATGGGTTTACATTCAATAAGATTCCTCTGTACTGTGACAACAAAAGTGCGATTGCTCTATGCTGCAATAACGTTCAACACTCAAGAGCCAAGCACATCGATGTACGCTACCATTTTATAAAGGAGCAAGTGGAGAATGGAATAGTGGAACTATACTTTGTTTGGACGGAATATCAACTGGCTGACATCTTCACCAAACCCTTGCCATGAGAAAGAGTCAACTTCTTGATCAAAAAGCTTGGTATGAGAAGCATGTCTTCGGAAACGCTAAAACGTCTGACAGAGGAAGAGGACGAGTAATGGTGGCAACTCGTGGTATATCCTGTGTATCATATGTATATAAGAAAATATAAAATAAAAAAAGATTTTTCATTTTATATAAATTTTTCAAAAATAAAATATAAAAATATAAAACCAGAAAAGAAAATACAAAATTAAAAAATTAGAAAAATACAAAAATAGGTTTTAATGACATGTCTTCTGAAAATCGATAACATTTACGGCCTTAGAATCATCATTTAATAATGATACGAGGCTGTAAATAAAGTTCGAGCAGAAGTTCAAAATGTTTTCAAACATGTCATATGACTTGCTATTATTTCAGATAGCAACCCGGTCATCAATTTAAAGGCAAGTATTTCAAAAAGAAAACTTGAGCTCTCAACGGGAATTAATTTTCTCGGGCATGGTCTACTTTATGACCATGAAAAGCTTGTGTTTACTTTGCAACACAACTCGTGCTTCCTTTATACAAATTAATGTACGTGTCAGTGCATTTCTTTGTCAAAATAAGAGAAATCTTTTTTTTTTGGTGTTGATTTTCAAAATAAACTATAATCATCTTTTGGTTTCATCAAAAAATCATTTTCTAAGACAATTGAAACAATCAAATAACGACTACAGCTCTTTAAATAGAAAACAAGTCATTATTTGAGGGGGAGAATTGTCAACTTATCTTCTTCAAAATTCATCAAGTGATAAAAGTAAAAAGGTTTTAAACAATAACGGATTAATATTTAAAGGAGAGTTAATTAATTTTAACTCAGTTTGGGCTTTATATGTTATGTGTTTATGCCTTTAGGGTCGTGATAGCAATTCTTAAGGCTTAGCTTAGTTTTATAAAACATTTAGGGACTACTAGTGCCAAAAGTGAAACTTAGAAATGCCTTAGGAATGTTATAAAGCAATAAAGAAAGGGATATATTGTAACACCCCCAAATTGGGTCGCAGCGGAATAAGGGTCCGGGGCGTGTTACTTCATAGATCAATAACACAAGATTTTCAAATCGTCAACCTCAAGAACTCCAAGAAAACGTGAATTTTAGTCCTAAAGGTAAACTAAAAAGTGTTTCTCATCTCTTAAACAACTCCTAATCAAAAGGAAATAGAGTAAAACACGTGATTTAGCTCGAAAACCCTAAAACTTGATTTAGGTTTCTTCGATACAAAAAGTGTGTGTTTCCTAAAATTGGTTGAGGGGTTTTAGACTCTAAGGGGCATCGAACACTAGTGTAAAACAGTTTGTCATGGGGATATCAAGCTAATGGGGTTTTCCTTATTCTTGTGAACAAATATTTGGATTTTAAGAAAAAACATGAAAAAGTTAGTGGGTTTATGGTTAAAGAGAGCTATAATCCTTCCTTGAATGTGTTAGAGTAAAGAATTTCAGAGCTTGTACATAAATCTTGAAGTCTTGGTTAAAACGAGTCATTTTGCTCGTTTTTGGAACCATAAGTGATATTTTTGTGGATAATTCATTTTATAACTGATATATGATGCTTATGTATGTTTGGTTCATGCTTTTTGTGTAGTCTAGTTGCCTAAAATTTGAGTTTGTGTTAATTTGAAATTTAGTGGGGCAATTTATACACTTGGGATAAAGGAGGCGATTTATACAGGCGATTTATACACATCATTAATAGGGGGCGATTTATACGTCCAGTAATAGGGGGTGATTTATACGTCAAATAATATGGGGTGATTTATACGTTTCACATAGGGGGCGATTTATACGTTTCCCTATAAGGGGTGATTTATACTCATTTCCTAAAAGGGGCGATTTATACACTTATCAATAAGGAGGCGATTTATACACTTCTCAATATGGGGCGATTTATACACTTAGGAGGGCGATTTATACATGAATTATGAGGGGTGATTTTTACCTAAAAGTTTTTACTAGATAACTTATTTTAGGTTAATTCTTCTTTATTTCATATGTAAGTTGCAAACTTGACTATGTTTATGAACAGTGTTTAGTTTGTTTGACCCTAGTAAGTTAACCTTCTGATCATTTCCTTCATCCCATGCTTTCTGATTGAATTGGCCTGATAAAAGATTTAAATCTGTCTAGTTAATGACTATGAAAATGCTTCCTAAAGACTATTCCCCATGAATCAAAAATTGTTAAACAGTAAATACATATATATATATATATATATATATATATATATTATAATATATAATATATATATATATAATATATATCTAATATATAATATATCTATATATATATATGAGTATATATAAACATTATTGTACAATTTTCTTAGCAAAACATGAATCCAGTTGCCCCTCAACAAGTTGCTCTTGATAATGCTTTGGTTGCTCCTAAGAAACGACTCAAGATTGAAAAATGTAACGCGAGAATTGAGTTCAGCAAGCTACAAAGAGAAACCACGTATCAAGTCACATTGGATGCTCTTAAACTCTCTCTATGCTATCCCGCTTTCTTGATCACTGCTGATGTTCCTGATGTATATATGCATCAATTCTGGAACACCATCAAGAAGATCAAAGATACATATGCATACCGGTTCAAGCTGGATAAGCAAAAGTTCCGAATTGACACTGAAGTATTTCGTGAGATCCTCCAGATTTGTCCCAGACTCCCCAACCAAGATTTTGTTGAACCTCCTTCTGAAGAAGAAGATGGTTCCATTTATTAAAGAACTCGGGTACACTAGCAAGTATGATATGCTACTGAGACCATACAGACAAATGCACCAACCGGAGCAACATATTGCTGTTGTCCGTCAATAGGTAGTCATCTCGGAGAAGTCTAAAAAACAAAAAAAAACATTCTTGATAGGCTCAGGCCTTCAAGAGCTCAAATCGTGGGGTATGTTTAACATGAAGAATGTTAACTTTGTTGCTTTACTATGGGAAGACTTTATGTTTCAAGCTGACAAAAGAGATATAAGTCTCGCACGTAAAGAGAACATGCCCTAACCAAGATTCACTAAAGTTATCATCAATCATTTCATCTCTAAGGATAAAACCATCTCTATGAGGAACAAGATAAATCTTCACACAATCCGAGATGATAGCTTGTTGGGTACATTGAAATATGTCTCCAAAACACAAGATTATCATAAGTATGGAGCTCTAATTCCTAAAGAGATGATAAATCAAGCAATTAAAGATTCTAAAGCATATAAGATTTATCTTGCCTATGCTACTAGAGTAGCTACTCCTAAGAAAGCAAGGAAGTTTAAGAAACCTACTTCACCTTCAAAGAAACAGACTCTTGTCTTAGAAGATGAACCTGCAAAGAAGCCTAAGTGAGCTAAGCATCTTGAACCTGCTAAGATGTCTGCACCTGCTAAGGAAGATGTTTATTCTAAGAAGCCCTCAAGAAAGAAGTCAGCTGGTGTTGTCATCAGAGACACTCCTGATGTGTCTGTGTCAAAGAAGAAGGCATCAGCTAAAAGTTGGATAAGAGGCAAGGCAGGAATTACTTTTTGATGTACATTACTTGAAGGTACACAGACTAAAAAGCCTCAAGAGCACAAGCAGGATACACCACATGCTTCACGCAAGTGGCTCAGTCTGCTAGTGTTTAAATCAGAGATACTTCTGGTGTGTCTGTGTCAAAGAAGAAGGTACCAGCAATGGCTGAAAGAAGCAAAGGGATTTAATTGTTGTCTGAAGTCGCATCACTTGAGAAAGCTTAGTTGAAAAAGGCTATCAAAAGAAGCAAACGGGAAACAAACATTCATCAAGCAGGTGGCTCAAGTGAGGGGGCTAATTTAGAATTCGAGGTTCCTGATGAGCCAAAAGGCAAGTTAATTAACACAAGTGAAGGAATTGGTTTAAAACCAAGGGTTCCCGATGAGTCCAAAGCGGATTCTTTTGAAAGTGAATATGAGTCTTGAGGAGATAGTGATGATGATGATAATCAGCAAAGTGATGATGAAAGAACTGAATCTGATGATGACAAAATTGCTGATCTCAATAAGACTGATGATGAAGAAGAAGACGAGTTTGTAAATACTCTTGATGACTATGTACCTACTGATGATGAAAATGTAGATGATGAAGAGTTTGAGCGAATTAACGAGGAGATGTATAGTGATGTAAATGTGGAGTTGAAAGACTCAGAGCGTGAAGGTAAAGAGAAAGATGATGAAGAGATGACTGATGCTGGTCGTATAGAAACTGAGCACGATAATATTAATCAAGAGGTTGCAGGTGATTAAGTCAAGGATGATGCTCAAGCAACAGTTACAGCTGCCCCCGCTACACAGAAGAATGAAGTTCCACTACAAAGCTTTTCTATCTCATCCGACTATGCCACTAAATTTCTTAACTTTAATAACATTCCCTCGGGCGACACTGAGATTATCTCAATGGTGGATGTCAAAGTCCAACGTGAAGATCCAAGTATTCAGACCTCACCACTTTTTACCTTACCCATTACGCTAATTCCTTAAACTTCATCAGCTCAAGCAACAACCATTCCTCTACAGATTCCACCATTCATCCCTCTTCAACAACAGTTAACACTGATACCAACACCAACAACTACAGAAGCAACAACCTTAACCACTGCTGTTCCTGATTCTGAAACCCTTTCTGCTATCCATCTTCGAGTATCGAACTTAAAAAAGGAAGTCAAAGAAGCATACTTCAGATCTCGTTAAGGAACACTTCGTTCCAGCAGATGTTGTAGAAAAGCTCAAACAACAATACAAACCTCAGAAAAGTGCCGAAGATATCCGCAAGATCAAGATGGAACATGCAGAGAAACAGCAAGAGCCTAAATATACAATCGTATTATCTAACGTGGATGCACTTCAAGAATTTGATCAGAAACGAACCTTCTTCAAGACCATGACTAAAACCAAGTCATTTGAACAAAATTCCAAGCATAAAGCTCTATATCATGCTCTTATGGAGTCAATACTTGAGGATGAAGATGCCATGGACAAAGGTGTTACTAACAAGTTAAAGAAGAAAAAGTCAGATGATGCTGACAGAGATGAAGGCCCTCCTGCTGGATAAACCAAGGGTTAAAGAAAAAGAAAACAAGCAAAGACGTTAAACCATCAAAGAAGGCCAAGTCGACTGAATCTTCCAAAGGCACCACCAAATCTCTACCAAAATCTACTGGCAAGTCTGCACAAGCAGAGGATACAGTGTTTGAAGCTGGATATACTCAAGGGCCACAAAATCTTAGAGATGACATGGGTAATACTGATGAACCACCCGTTGTCAATGTTGATCCAAAGGACTGGTTCAAGAAACCGGAAAGGCCTCTTACTCTAGATCCTAAGTGGAATGAAGGTAAAACAGTTGATAATAAGCCAACTTATAAATGGCTTAGTGACCTTGCCAAAGCAGAAACATCTTCTAAAACATTCTATGATTTAATGAGCCATCCGATAGACTTCAGCGCATTTGTCATGAACCGCCTACAGATTAGTGATCTCACACAAGATATTTTGATAGGACCGTCTTACAAGATTCTCAAAGGCACGTGCAGGAGTTACGTCGAGCTCAAATATAATATGGAAGAATGTTATAAAGCACTGACTGAACAACTAGACTGGGATAACCCTGAAGGTGATAGATATCCATTCGACATGAGCAACCCACTACCTCTGGTTAAATTAGGAAATTGTTAAATTGTCCCGGTTAATTACTTCTTCAATAATGACTTGGCATACTTGCAAGGAGGAAGCACCGACAGAACATACACGACTTATTTGACCAAGACAAAGGCTGTTAAGTATGACTTACCTGGAATTGAATATATGGTACCCAATTTGTGGAGTCCTATAAAAGTAGCATATGACAAGCATGCTCTTTTAGGTACTTCACATTGGGGACCCAAAAAACAAAGATTATATGGATATGCTTCCAATAAGGTGTCCAAACATGATGTGTACTCCACCAAAAGAATTCTTGTAGTGACAAATGTCAAAGTTAACATATGGTATGGTTATGGTCATCTTGAGGAGATTAAAGTTCAAAGATCTGATCAGCAATTGTACAAGTTCATGGAAGGCGACTTTCCACGACTTCATCTAAATGACATTGAAGACATGTTACTTCTCGTTGTTTAGAACAGACTCTTCGACCTCAAAGGCGAGGACATTGTGCACCTGGCCGTTGCATTACGTATGTTCACAAGACGTATTGTAATCCAGAAGAGAGTGGAAGATCTTCAACTTGGTGTCGAGAGCTACCAAAAGAAGCTCAACATATCCAAGCCAAGAACACGTAAAGAAGACCTCTCTCGAAGAGCACCATATACCACTCTCTTAGATCCTCAAAGAGTCATTTATGAAGACAAGCTGAACAAAAAGAGATTGGTGTGTTCTGATGAGCTCTACAAGTTTAGTGACGGTACACTCCAATCGATTCGAAATACTCTTCATGACATGGCTACCAATTAGAGGATGGGGTATAACAAAGCCATGCCAAAGAGGAGATGGAGTCACTTAGACAAGACACGGTCTCATATCATGGTAAAAGAAATTGATCGTCAGTTGCGGGAAAGAAGGTTGATGAGCAGCTTGGAAAAGTTCGTTGGTGGTAGACATTACGAGGAAGACTGTAGACTGCTTTAGCGGACAATATGACTTTGTCATATTTTGTCTTACTCTTTCAGGTCGTTTCTCATAATTATAAAACTTGTAAATATGTAAATAAGTAGTATAAGACTAATAATAGGCATATATAGTGTTTGAGTGCGAATTTTCAATAATTCCTTCGTAAATTCAAAATTTTCAAATTAACGTACTCAAACACCATATAATACCCTCATAAATTAAGGGGGAGCATCAAAATGTTCCCAATAAAAGGAGCCTTTGATATATAATAGGGAACATTTTTCATCCCAAATAATTTTTAGTACATATTTTAATCAATTGATATCCAAAAATATCAAAGATTATGACATTTTTGGGAGAGGGAAGGAGAAAAATGATAGCACAGAATACATATAACTTTATTTATAAAATGTGATCTGAATGACTCTAGTGCAGCTTCTTCCTCGTATGTGCAAAACATTTTCGGTTATCGATGCACATATGCAGGGGGGGCAATTTTGAAAGTTAAAAACCATTGAGGTACTAAATGTTTTGATTTATATCACAAAGTACCTTGATCGCTGTTTTCAAATAGTTTTAAGGCTGAGAACAATTCCAAAAGACCGATCATGTATTTAATTAATTGGAGTTATAAGGTGGTTAGGTATAGGTGTTCGTTCCCACGATCCAGCCAGAACTGGAGGGATCTACCCAGAGACATTCCATTAGATTGAATAGAAGTTCATAAGTATGATAAAAAGGAGAAAAAGTGAGAAAAGGGAAAAATGCGGACTAAGACAGAGCTAACACTGGAACAAACCCAACAAGGTGTTAGTGTTGAAGTCTTGGTAAGCATTGAAGGGGTTGAAGAATGAAAAAAGAAAAGTTAAGATAAAGGGTGAAAAGAAAGAAGCCCTCCTTACACTTAGACAGAAACCAGGTCAATACATATGCTATCAGAAACACTAAGTTGTTGTCTGGTATTAAAGATAGTCATCGTGGACCCAGTGATGCGAAGCACAACCCTCCCTAGCCACTCAAGATCTCTCAAAAGACTCTTGTTTCAGTTCTCACGGAGATTACACACATTTCTATCGACTTTCTCACTCCGAGTTAGTTAGTATTGAAAAGGTGGCAGTCTGCTTCAGCCTCTGATTACTAAAACTAATGTGAACTATTGAGTCTAGAGCCATAAAGAGATCATCAATAAATCTCACTAGGACACAATTCCAATATATTTGTTACTCACACATAGTGAAAACAAGTAATATCTTAAGAGTCCTACGCATTATCCTTGTGATATTACAAGAACATCAGAGTGATACTTAAGTATTCACAATGACGATGGAAATCCTTCCATAGCCAACATCAAACAAGCTCTGCTGTAGGTGACTTGTGAGATCCTATATGGATCAAACTTGTGACACTGGATATCGATTTGGTCCAGACTATGAATTGACGATTGATGAATTTTGAAATGCATAAAACTCTCAATGTGTCGCAAAATCCAAGGTTGAAAAAATCATGAATCGTTAGCCAGACGATCGACCACCTTGTAGCTTGTAATCGGTCTAGGCGGGATTAATCGGATTGGCATTTCTGGCAAAATTTGGGTATTTTCAGCAAGTTTTGTGTATTTTCGACGAGTTTTAGGTATTATTGGCAAGATTTTTTTCTAATAAAGAACTTATAATAGATTTAAACAGTTACTATAAGTTATCAAAACAAGTTTACGGTGAGTTTTAGGTACTTTCAGCAAGATTAGAAGGTTTTCGGCAAGTTTGACAACCATTTACCACCGTTAATCGCCATTGACCATGGTTGACCTATTTGTTTGACCCAGTTACATAAATCGGCAAGGTCGGTGGCCTTGTAGCGCCTAGGCGGCGATTAATCGGCCTTGTAGACCATTTTTTTGCAACACTGGCAAAATCACTTTAGCAAGTGACACGTCAATTGATTTTCAAATCAATTTTTGATTCAATTAGTGAGACTTTGTCTTACTGGTTCACTCACACCGTGTTGTCTTCTTTAAGACGCTCCGGTAATGAGAATAGCTAGTGCAGCTGCGAAACCCTGTCATGGAGATTCTTTGAAATTCTACCTGATCACATGCAATATTTATACTGATTAACGGGGAACCGTGGTTATTGCAACCGTATTCGATGAAGTAACAAAGACACTTTCATCCATATGTGTTGTTTATCACTAACCCATTCATGCAGGTAATCCTGATGGTGGACGCAGCTGGTTCAAGACAAGTCAAGATTCATAGCCACATGCTCATACTCGATCGACATATGTAAAGACATTATGAAAGCTCAAGTACATGTTTCAAGACTTCCGCTACTCTTTACCGCACATCCTTC
>BQNB010181490.1:0-12586 GCA_026074375.1 Tanacetum coccineum
GTGTTAGTTTGGGTGGTTGAGATGACGCTGGCTCGGGAGACTTGTCATCTGCCTTATCGTGTTCTTTATTCAGATAACGTTGATATTCTGTGACATGCTCCAGATAACTGCTGTAGTATGGTACGCTTTTAATAACGTCAGTGAGAAGAGCATCAGGTATCGGCATACCAAATGTCTCCCTGCCATCCTTTCCAACAAACCTGAGGGTGTTCAGAATATTTTCCTCATGTGAGTAGTGAAGAGCCGAACCAGGTCTTGGGTGTATGTTGTGCTTGTTTTTCAGGTGATGGATGATTAGTTTGGTGAACCTAACATTTAGAATAATCAGATGAGCGGTCTTCTTCTTTCCACGAGAAGTTGTAGCAAGGTTCTTCCTGTCAGTGAGGAAAGTTTGTATGGATTGAACAAACTCTTCCCAAATCCTTTCAGCATAGTCGATGTTAGAGCGATGAGTGATACCCCAAAGAATCTGAAGCACATAGTGTCTTGGCTTGTCATATCCAGCAGTTTTGCCTGTAAGGCACATGTTGATCATAGACAAAATGGCTCTCCATGGTTGATAAAGAGCATTGACAGACATTGCTGACACGTTCCTAAATGTACAGGGGTATTCCAAAGTGTTGACATACTCGATAACAGTATCACTTGAAGGCGGAGCTACAAAGGGATTGTTATCATTAGATGGAGTGTGTAACACCCCCAAAATCACAACAACGCAGCGGAATACCATTTGGGGTGCTACTTCATAGTTCATACACACAAGTTATAGAAAACGACCTCAAAAGAGACGTTTAATAAAATGTCACATTCGATTTAAATAAATATCAGAGTAAATTCAGGTCCCAATAATTTATAATTTAACAAGATTACATGAGTTCAAACGTGACTCATTTGTATAATTAAAGAAAACATTTATCGAATGTGAAGAAAACCAAGTCCTTATAGTTTTGATATCCACACGTCTCGAATGCTCCCAATGCTCAGCTAGCAAGATAATAACCTGAGAAAATACATGCAAAAACGTCAACAATAATGTTGGTGAATTCATAGGTTTTAGCAAAACCGCATTGAAATAATTCAAATGATATTTCCTTAAGAAAAGTAGCGTTACAACCTTTCAAAGCATTATTTCCGAAAATCCAAATAGTGATTTCAATAATCAAGTAATAATTAGTAATGGACCACAAGCTTTTAGTTCAACCAACATCAATACATCAAGTGTATTTGCCAAATACCATATTCCACATTATCGCCATGAGCCCTATCCCTTGCCACGCGACCGCCTTGACACGGCATATATCTTTTCATATGCTCACAAATTTTGCCCCATACAAGGTACAATTGCCAGATACCTACCTCTCAATACAAAACGTCCTAAACAGGGTGTTCATGTTATTCAACTGATCCATACCCTCAGACGGGGTTGTCAACCCAATAGATCTATTTAATGTACTTAGCCTCTCCCCACTATAGGGGCAAATAACGGTTCAAATTGGGACTGTTGGCAATAGCCTCACTCATGCGGATAATCTCATAATCGGGACAAGCATACCCTTCAAGCACTTGTGTCCAATTTAAAACAAGTAATGGTTTCAAAACTCACGGTTTTGTAAAGAGATAATCAATGTTCTCAAAACATTTAGTAAGCAATTCAAACTTCAATAATTCCAATGGTAAACCACCATTTATCAAACATGTATCAAAATCATGTAATAAGAAAGCCAAAGCTTTAGTGAACACAATTCATGGAACGCTTAAGTAGTAAAAAGAAACATTTTACTTAGTAAAACAAGCATGTTTTCTCACCCCGGAAATAGTTACGAAAACCATTAAAAGAGAAAAAGTGGGGCTATGAACTCACCGCGTATAGAAGAGATGAGAGCAATCGAGAAATCAAAAACCAACGAGAAGACTCCAAGAAATTAGCCGGGACCTACATCATAAGTCACGACATAATATTATAAAGTATTCCAAGAATTATGCATATTTATTCAATAACTAGTTTACAAAAATGCAAGACATGTGCAACACCGAGTCGGGTCAAAACTAAAGTCTTTTTCTAATCCATATGGATGTATAACCTGAAGACATACTCCATTATGCATCTACTAAGTCTCGGCCCTTAATCCTTATCGTAACCACACATGATCACACTTTCCACTTTTCCAATCCTAGACGTAAAAGTCTATTTTCTGGTTTGGGTCAGATTCATGAGAGCATTGCTCTCAAACCATTAAGGCTATGAATATGAGGCTTGAACCTCTGGAAAGCCTTTGGAGTCTACTTTCCAGAACACTAAGCCAAACTTTCCAATTGTTTACCATTTAAGAGAAAAGTTCATTTTACTAACTGAAACTCAAAACAGAAAACTCAATTTCCAGATTTTAGTCAACTTCACGCTATCGTATCTCTTAATCTATAAAAGATACAAAAATGAGGCTTTCACCCCTGGAAAGCCACTTAAGTCTAGTTTTCAAAACATTTGGCCAATCAACTAAACCATTTACCAATCCATGGGAAATGGATTTTTATTAACCGAAGGTCAAACCAGAAAGTTGGCTGAACTCTATCCTTTAACGGAAAAGTGCAATAAATACTTAATCAACGATAGCATGAATTGAAGGCCAAGTGCTGGAGTCTTTCTTATGTGTCTAATACTGAGTCATGCATTAAAACCCAAACTTTTAGTTCAAAATTTTATAGATTAACACGTTTTTTATTCGAAGGTCCAGATTTGACCTATGATCGTAATTCGACCATAACTCCTTCATCCGGAGGAGTTGGTTGAGCATCCAACTATCCCATATACCTAAGACCTATATCTATCCCCCTATGTCTTTTGTTTACAGACCCTAAGCCAAAAACTTGAATAACAACCCACGACAACCTGCTGTTCAAAAACAGTCCGCAAAATCTACTCCTATCACCATCCACAAACACTTCAAATCCCCAATTAACTCATCACAAGACCACTAATTATCAAAGTGAATCATCTAACACCAATTTGACATCACTTATCCCACTTAATCAAGATCAATCACAATAAGCACATGCATGTTCATAAAAACCCCAAATCAACACATGCATTGCTAGAAACATCAAATTAGTGAAAAGGGGAGTACAAAGAACACAATTCAAACTTACAATTTTGGATTTTAAGAGATCACACAAACCCTATGTGGGTTTCTTGTTCTAGGCCGCGGCAACAAAACCCCCAAAAGGATGAACCCTAACTTTTCTTGAGTCCAATCTTGCTTGTAATCACCTAGAATCGAACCATTGATGCTCCTACACCTTTAATTCCTGCCAACTCCTTACATCATCAGTAAACAATCTCTTGTTCTTTTCTTGCCAAACATGGTATACACAGGCTTCAAAAAACAATCATTCTTATGGTGCTAGAAATGTTTTTGCTGTAAGAAAATAAGCTCAAAGTCATAACTATGTCTTCCCATTCATGGCTAAGACCATTTTGACCCATTATAGTCTTCATTACTTCCCAAAATATTCAAGCATAACTACATTCAAAGAATATGTGCTTGTGTGAATCAATACAAGTTTTACATAATGGGCAGTTCATATTTCTCCCTGTATACCATTTACTAACTCTATCTTGTGTAGTTAGTCTCCCATTAATAGTAAGCCAAAGTATAAAGGAGTGTTTGGGTATGCAGTGTGAATACCAAACCAACCTATTCCATATAACCCCATCATCATTATCTCTAAGGTCATTGATAATGAAGTAATATGGAGTGGGTATGCAGTCTCTGATCATTTAGTATTTTACCAAACCCCCCTTTTTGGTAATCCATAAGGTTTTATCTTTCTTATCAGCATTTAAGACATGAAGTAGAATAGTGTGAATTCCGGGAAGATTAACAGGCCAATTCCACCTATTTATACCCATCATATTCACTACTTTAGCTTTGTTGATATCATTATTAAACACATAATTTCCCATGTCAACCGGGCTGCTTAGAGGACCTTTATCCTACCATTTATCATGCCAAAAGAAAGTCGAACAACCATCTCCCAACTGCTTGTAGATATGGTTTCTAACACATTCCCTTAAGGATAGAATATGTCTTTATCCATAACTTGAACTTTTGCTTGCTTTGACAGACCAAATACTTTGCCCTTTGAGCCATATGACATTTATCCATTTGACCCATAGAGATTCCTTATTGCAAGAAATATTCTACAGATGTTTAGACATTAGAATTTCATTCCATTTGCCTAAGTCTTTTATGCCTAAACCTCCTTGATTCTTAGGTTTACAGACTTGCTTCCAAGATACTTTGGCTTCCCTTTAGAGCTCTTACCATGATTCCATAAGAACCCTTTAAGTAGTTTGTCAATTTCTTTGATAATCACTTTATGCAAAATGAAAACAAAAGCCCAATATACATGCATTGAAGCTAAAATGATGCAATAAGCTGGAGTCTTCCAACATATGTGAGCATTTTGTTCTTCCAACTAGACACCCTGCTTCTAACTTTATCCAACAAACACTTTCACTCATTAATTCAAATTTTCTTAGTGATAAGGGTAACTGATGTGCTCGGTCGTCGTAGGACTTCAACAAGAAGTTTTACAACACCCTAGGTAGAGCACCTAACCGTTATAGTGTAATAAGGTAAGACTTAGGGGAGGTTATCATTTTCTAGGGGAATAGGTTGGGAAGGCTCGAACAGAATCTAACAAAGGTCTACGGGGTTGAGAGAAGATTCTTTTTGTATTTTTATTTTATAGAAAGTAGGTAAAATCATGGTTTGAGAGGTTGGTTTATTTTATCTAATTAAACTAATAATAATAAAAAAAATTTAAAATAATTTGGTGATAACTATATGATAAACGAACGTATTTACTTAATCACGCATTACTCCTCAGATTGCTTCTCCTAATCCTGTTGCTTTGTCACACTTGTGATGATCTGTGTAAGTATTTCCTAAGTCATGAACAAATTACACGAACCCACCGTCTACGTAATATTCCGTTAAGGCAACGCACAAGTAAGGTAGTATGAAGACTATTACCGGTGGTATCCTTTCTACACACTCGCGTTTTCCTAGACGTCTATGCCAATTTAATATCTTATGGCTAGTTTTCTAAAGCCTAATGCGCACATCCATCACAAGAAGCAACATTAAAAGGATCTACAATCTAAGTTTCATGCAATCATAAGTAAATACTAATAGATCTAGCCTAGCATGTTATAAGAAGGTAAATAAAACAAATCAATCAAAAATACATAAACATATTGAAAGATTAAAGGGATAAATGAACTTTACTTGATTAAAACATGGATTAAAGACTCTTACATTAGGGTTTTGAGGCCCTATAGATGGCTTGAAAAGATGCCAAACTCGAATATAAAAGTTAGGATTTATCTCCTAAAAGTTACAATCTTAAAAACCTAAAATCGGTTTTGTATATATAGGAAAAGCGGCATGACGATGTCGTGTTGAAGCCCTGACGATGTCGCCACGTCGAGGATTCTAGGTCTACTTTGAGTCAGCTATGTTCTGACGCTGCCACCAAATCTGTGATGCCGTCGATATGAAAATCCTGACGACATCGCTTAGTAATCATGATGCTGTCTTCACGCTCTGTATGCACGGTTTCTTCAAAGGATATGGTGTAGAGTCGTAGTCTTGTCCATTTCTTCTCCAAATGAGCCCAAGTCACGTGTATTTCCTCCAAATGCCATCCAAGTGCTAAAAACATGAAAACAAACAATTAAGCACATAATCTAGGCATATTTGTATGATTTAGGGGGTTAAATGACCTCGAAAAAGTATGTAAAATGACACCTCATCAAATACCCCTACACTTAGGACTTGCTTGTTCTCAAGCAAATAGGCTTTTCTACCTAGACAATAGCAATATTAGGAGCATTTAACCTACTCTTTAAAAGCAGTTTACAACACAACCTCCTAGACCTCATAATTAAAAGCACGGTAAGTATATACTAGCACCTCAAATATGTGTTTGGATTCTCTCACACTCAGATGTATAATAAATTATAACAGTATAGGAAACGGAAAATTAACACTCATTACCTGTCGTAATATACAAATTACCATAGGCTTGGTAAAGGATCATAAAGAGGTATTTTAAAGGGTTATGAGATGTAGGTGTAAGATAACATAAATGAAAACAGAAACGGGTAGGATATATTTGGGGTGGCATTTTTGGGTAAATTTGGGGTGGCATTTTTGGGTAAATTTGGGGTGAAAGGGTTAGCTAATTATTTATAAGAATACACACTGATTTGGTTGCTAAGCCAAGAACTCAAACAAAGATATACAAACTCTACACAACTCTACATCAATCTCTTTTCTTTTTCTTTTCTATTTTTTTCTTTTTTTGAACATAATACATCACTTGGGGCTTATAAATGTACCCATACACTTGAGTTTTAGAACTCATAATTACAATCTAACTAATGACCCGATTTAAGGTGGATCAACATAACATGGAGATCATTTGACAAACATATAGGGGTATTGACTTAACTTTTCTTCCCCATTCTTCCGCGAAATAAATACTACTATGAATCCCAATCGTTCCAAAACTATATTTACAAGGATAAGGACTTAGCAACCATGTACTCAAATAATTAACTTGGGTTAAAACAATAATGTACTAAAAGCGAGTACATACAAGGTAGGCTAAGGCAATTTGGGTGTAACAATTGGTTCAAGGGTGACAATGCTCTTCATTAATAGTCCGGATTAACCAGAAAATTACGAGAACCGTGAAAAGGATAGGCTCGGAGGGGTGTACTAGGGGTATCCTGCACTAAAAATGAGTGCATGGCAAGGGTGTGGGATAGTTATATGATCGAGGTGACCATCATAACAATTACAGGTTTAAAACATGGGTTAATCCTAGTGCCTCTTATCATTTAGCAAATCCTAATTCTCACTATGCGGTCTCGGGATGCATCACAAAAACAAGTTCTAGAATTTAATACACTACCGGTACACTCATATAATTTTAAACCGATACCAATGCTCCAGAAAAGGCGACGAAACCACATATACACATCCATAACGATGGAATAGATACACATGATTGCTCACTCCTTAACTCGAGAAAGCTAAAGGTAAAATTATCTTGGGTATCAAAAATGGATACCCGAATTCCTATAGATCTAAAGGCGAACCTCACATTTTTGGGGTGGAATTCTGAGGGTTTTTGTGCTAGTCATATAAATTCCTATCCATGAGACACTAATAATACTCGGTTTTCATCGGTATGTGTCAGAATTTTTTTAAAGTTTGGTCAAAATTAATGTCTATGCTATGTTTCTATATATTACCTATCATTTTAAGGACAAAACAAATGGCAATTAAAGGAATAGTTTCTAAGGCTTATTTCCCCTACACTTAAGTTGAACATTGTCCTCAATGTTCTTTAAAAGTACTTGTAAAACGAATAAAGGGAAAAGAAAACAAGTAAAAGAAACTAGTACTCCCCTGGTTTCCTTAATAATGGAGAAGAAACATGCGATAACTGGTTAAATCGTCCTCCAAGAATCGTCATACGAAACTTCCTAAGAACTTCCAAGCTTCTTCTCATCAAATATAACCTGTAAATCAAAGACAAAGAGAACTACACCTAGCGTAAAATCAACGGGATAATGATATATACAACGAAACTTTTGGGTTGGCTCTATTAAAAAAGTAAAGATAGGATGAAAGTGGTGATATAATCATATGTTTTTGCAGGTTTACAAGAAAATTACAAATTTTAGATATTGTACAAATTAATTTTCAAAAATAATCGGAAATTTTTGAATTTTCACATGGCTGGGGGCGTGACGCCGTCAGGATAAATCCTAACGCCGTCTCTAGCTACTGGGAAGATTTCTTCTTCGTTTTTATTGAAAAATTTTCTACACGCAATTTTATTAGTTATATAATGTGTAAAATACCGCATAAAACCTGAGATTAATCATTACAATCATATGACTCAAAACTGACGCGAATTAATCTAAACAATTTATTTTTAATGTTTGAATTGGTTGTTATAAACCAAATATTTTCCTCTACACTTATTTTATGCAAAATACCTTTGATTGTCAATAAGACGAAGTTAAAAACGAAACAAATCATGATTACAAAATAATTCAAACATAAAAGAATAAACAAGAAGAATTAAAACACAAGACACTCGATGAGTTAACGGATAATAGATTAAAGCAAATAACCAGGATAAAAGTTCAAACATCTAAATCCTAAGCCATAATTGTTCAACAACGAAAGTAATTTAAAAAGTACATGATCAAACAAGAACAATCAAGAAGAGCCATCATGGGAGGGACCGGGATGGTACTCATAGCTTGGAGACATGTATCCATGGTAGCCATAAGGAGGGTAATCGGCTTCATGTCTGAGGAATGGATCGATCTGGAGGTGGGGATCCAGGTTGTCGCGGGTAGACAAGTGTTGGAATTGGCGGACAGTGTGGTCATACATCCAGTTAGCACACTCTTCTTGTTGCCCTATCCAGTTGTTAAGCTACCCCTAATTTTCGTCTTGTTGGTCCACTGCCTGGCGAACCTGCCAATCACCTTGGCTCATGTTGCGGTACATGTCAGCGGAACCTCTAGCCCTTTCATTACCTGCTTCCCCTTCAGCCGCCTCTTCGACCACATCATCCTCCTTGACCTCTCGTGTTGTGGGCCAAAAGCATTCTCCATTATGTAGTTCCATGACAACCCCCATTGCGATTAACGATACGACTTCTTCTTAAAGACATGAGGGAGGGGCTCAACACTCAATGCATCAATTATTTCATTGGTTAACAACCCAAAAGATTAGGCAATCCTGGTCACAAACATTCCCCCACAAATCAAGTTCTTTTCCCTTACTCCCTTTAGGTACTTGGCAAGCCAATATGGAATGTTGCTAACTACCCCTTGAGTATAGATGTAATAGAGGTGGTAGAGATCAATCTCGGTGACCCTATAAGTAGTTTCCTTTCTACCCGCTATGGTCGTTACGATGCTACAGTGGGAAAGCTTAACCTTTGGATACTTAATGGAGGCCACTTTTGTCTTTCCCACATTAAATCCACCGTCCCTAATGTTTGGCCAAAATTCACTCAACAAGTGACTTGCCTTCACTGTCTTGGCCCTACTTAACCTATTCAGAGTTACATTTTCCCTATATTTTCTTTCGGTGTACAAACTGACTCTCCATCCTAACTCTAAGAGAGAAATTTCCCTTTGCTCACCACCTAATATAAACTTAACACCTAAATGCTCAGGATCATACCTACAAGGAGAGGCATCAAACTCAAATGAAGCAAAGAATTCATGAACCAATTCTTGATAGACATGCTCATTGATTCAGAAGAGGTTTACCCATTAGGGGCCAAAGAAAGGGTCGTTGTTGATTGACTCGAAGAAAGCTTGATCAAGACCTTGGCTAGTGAGGAATTCCCAATCAATGACGTCCCCGGAGTGATTAAGGAGTCTTGCAAGAGCATCATGGTGCATTTGGTGCACGCCATTTTCGAGTACTCCAAACCTCTAAATCTTTTCTTCCAATAAGATTTATTAGGGGTGGAGGATTGTCCTCTTGTGCTCATGGCTCTTTTGCTCATGGTCTACATTAAAACCAATACAAAAACAAATTGAATTAGGACCATATTTTTCGTATGTTTAATCAGAGGGGTCCAGACGGCGTTATGATTTTGCTCTGACATCGTCAGAACGACAGTCGTTTGAAAAATTGGATTCCGAGGGAAACTAAGCTATTTTTCGATAAATCCATTTCCAAACACCCCTTAAGATCAGACCCACTATGAGAAATTCAAAAATCATGGTCAATGACATAAATCCGAGTTGTTTTTGTAAAATTATTGAGGTTAAGTAATTCGATATCTTAATTGATAATAAACTACTTAGATTAGTGCACGATTATCATCAATTTTGACCAATTGACCTGTGGGATTAACTAATTGGGTGAAAGCGTAATCGAACAAAATTGAGGGCGAATCGAGATAAAGGAAGAGTGAAAATAAGAGGTATGGATTACTTACCGATTAGAGATGATTGCCTTTTGTGTAGCAAGATCTGAGTTAATGGTCGGCTATGGAGGTTATAAGAATTGTTTTGTGGAATAGAATGAGGGAGGAGATGGGGTTTTATATTTTTGGCCCGGATCGTCACGACGGCGTCACACGTTATCTCTAACGCCGTCAGGATCAGGGTTTTGTTTTAAATTCCTTTTAAAAAGGAAAGTGCTGACCTTTTGACTTTTCTTAGAAGGATTATTACCCTTTCCTCCGGGGTCAAATACGCGGTTACGCACTGTGAGTGTGAAAAGGTAGTGCGACGGGATTCTGCTTATAGCAGGGTTCCAATGGTCGGAGCAAATTATGAGGTTCGATTAGGGTTGCTAAGGAAATTTTCATTCGCATGTGAGAGTTACTTTTTGACTAGCCTTTTATGCGGGTTTAAAACCAAGGTGCTCTTTCAAAACGGGGTGGTGTTGCAACATTGGTAACATATCAAGCATAGTGATTTGTGGAGATAGATTCTGAGGTCGGGGTACCCTTCTATACTTCTTTTCTTCTTTTTTTTTATTTTTATTTGCTATTTATTAAAAGTTTCTCTTTCTTTTTATTTTATCTTAGAAGATTGCTTCTTCTTTTGTTTTTTACTTATACTTTCTTCTTTTCTCTCCTTCTTTTTTCTCTTTTGTTTTATGCTCTTCTTGCTTTTTGGTTTCTTCCATCTTGTATTATGGTTTTATTTCTTCGATGTATTTGTAATTTTTCATTCTTTATTATTTTCGCCCCCACCAGGATGTTTTTGAGAATTTGTGCCCGCCAAGGGGTTTTCTGAGAAAAAACCTTGATGTCCGTATTTTGTGTTCTCTTGATTTCCTCATCCTCTTCCCTCACATTCTCAGCTTTCCCTTTAACCTCCTTGTAACTTCCAAAAGAGGTTTGCATGAAATCGCCAACAATCACATTCATATATTCTTTGAGTTGCTTGACTCTCTCTTCCTGATCGAGGATGAAGTTCTTCACAATATGCTCAAATTCCTCTTAACGTGATGGTTCTGGGGGTAGTTGATATATTTCGTTGCTTGTCATTCTAAATACGCCTTCGCTTCTTCCTATTAGCTATATTGCGTCCTTTATGAGTGTATCAAATTTATATTCCATGACTCTGAGTAAATGCTCAATGTCGGGATTTTCATAGTCAAGGCTCCCTTCTTCTGGGATGACGGGGTAGTTCCATCCTTTGTCCTCGTATTGGGCTAACTTCTCGATAGTGGCCCAAGCCTTTTTTGCACTTAATTTCCTCAATCGGCCTTCAGCGGCGTAATACACGGTTTTCTTTAGGGCTTCATTGATGCGATCATAGAATATTTGGACTTGAAGCAAAAGATCGATGCCATGATAAGTGACTTTTTGGAGTAAGTTCTTAAAACGAGTCCATGCTTCAGAGAGAGACTCTCCTTGATGTTGTTGGAACATAAGGATGTCATTGCAGAGTTTTGAAGTCCTTCCCGGTAGAAAGAATTAAGCAAGGAAACGAGTAGTAATATCCTCCCATGTTGAGATGGATCCTGCTGGAAGACATTCAAGCCAGTTGCTAGCTTGATCGTGAAGGGAAAATTGAAATAAATGCAAGCGTGTTCTTTCCCTGTTGTCTTCGAGGAGCTCAATGGTGTTCCTATAGCCCTCGTGGTTAGGTTTGGAGTAATCTCCAAGAGTACATATAGGATTTTCATCTCCCATGGAGGTTAATGAAAAGATTTACGAAACAAATAACATAAAGAAAAGATAGACTACGAGAAAGCTAATATACTGAAAATAAAATTCTCACTTGATAGGAATCAAGCGAGTAGACCTAAGTTAAACAATGGTCGAGACCTAACTATTCCCCACGCAGCGACACCAAAAACATGATGTAGGGTCGTCGTAGGACTTCAACAAGAAGTTTTACAACTCCTTAGGTAGAACACTTAACCATTGTAGTGTAGTAAGGCAAGACTCGGGGGTTGTTATCATTCTCTAGGGGAATAGGTTAGAAAGGCTCGAACAAGATCTAACAAAGGTCTACGAGGTTGAGAGAAGATTCTTTTTGTTTTTTTATTTTATAGAAAGCAGATAAAATCATGGTTTGAGAGGTTGATTTGTTTTATCTAATTAAACTAATAATAATAAAATTAATATAAACTACTTTGGTGATAACTATATGATAAACGAACGTATTTACTTAATCATGCACTACTCCTTAGCATGTTTCTCCTAGATCTGTTGCTTTGTCACACTTGTGATAATCTGTGTAAGTATTTCCTATGTCATGAACGAATTACATGAACCTGCCGTCTACGTAATATTCCGTTAAGGCAACGCATAAGTAAGGTACTATGAAGACTGTTACCGATGCTATCCTTTCTACACACTCGCATTTCCCTAGACGTCTATGCCAATTTAATATCTCATGGCTAGTTTTCTAAAGCTAACGCGCACATCCATCACAAGAAGCAATATTAAAAGGATTTACATACCAAGTTTCATGCAATCATAAGTAAATACTAATAGATCTAGC
>BQNB010181492.1:0-12586 GCA_026074375.1 Tanacetum coccineum
AAGATCGTGATGATGTGCAACATTTTTAAGGATTGGATAAGAGAAAATGTAAGTGAAAGATTAAGTGTTGTATGGAGAAATGCAGGAGAAAATTTTGTATAAAAAGGGGGAAAGTAACCGTTGGGGGTTACTGTTCACCGACCGTTGGAACACTGTTCAAAAAAAAATTAAAAAAAATAAATAATAATAATAATTATCTACACCTCTTCATCAACATTATTCCGGAAGAAATATCCGCATCTTTTCTCCGAACCCGTACTTTCCTCAAGCGCCGCAACTTGAGCCTTGAGGACAAGGCTCCTCTAACCGGAGGAGACTGTAACATTTCGTATCGTCATTATTTCAAAATTTATTTTTTTTAGTCTCGTGCGCGTCTACTTTTAATTCTTATTACATAATTAAATCGTGGAAACTAAAAAAATTAAATTTCATTTAACGAATAAAACAAGAGAAATATGATTTTTATACACTATTTCCTGACATGAATAGTGTTGGTTCGTTTTTAATAGTAATAATTTACTTATTATGTTTTATTTTTATTGGGTTTACGTTTCGCAAAAATAAGTTTAGGCTTTCCCGAAACCACAAAAAAATGTTTCTACGCTTCAAAAATACCACAATTGTACTCAATACTCAATTTTATGTAAACCACGCTAATGTCATCCCTTATTCCCAAAACAACCCCACACACAAATCCCTACTTCATGACACAATTCCAAACCCATTCACACCCCCCCCACCACCCCCACCACCCCTTCCCGTACAAATTAAACATTATATTTAATCTACATTTCATGTAGTCTCAATTAATGCAAGTATACACTAAATAAAAGACCAAAATATTTTTCCGCCTCCAATATCATTATTTGTGATATGGTTATATGTTATGGGGGACTTTAAGCACCAAAATTTCTAGTAAATCTTGTACAACACATCTCTAATTATGGCAAACCAAGACTAGGCTACATTTGACCAAGACTTTCCCCAAAACCCTCCCCTTTGTCCCTTGACCAATTACCACCCTTGGAGCCTAAGTTTTGACCTTTCAATAGTAACTTGGACTAGTCTAAGATATATAATGCCTAACTAGTAAAAGATAACACATACATAACAATTCCTAGTGTGAAAATCAAAGCAAAAACCCTCCCTTTTGCTTCTCTATAGCCACGGCAACAAACACACTCTTTGGATAATCCATTACCAACTTTTTTACAATATACAACCTACACACATCATTCATAAGATATTCTAAGAGGTTTCCAAGCATTGGTTAACCATATTCAAGTATTAATCAAGAAAAGGAAGATTAGGGTTTATTTGGAAAAGTTAGGGTTTCATATTGTGCAAGCTTGGGTTTAAAGGCTAAACAAGGGTGTAACACCTATTTTTCATCCTTCATATTTATCATAAGTCTTCTATCAACCTTTATACTTTATTTTATGAGTTTTTATGTATATGTTTGTGTATTGTAGTGAAAATCACCCATTTTAGGAATATGTTTAACATTTTAAAAGTGGATTTTCTTGTAAACACGATTTATGGATTTGTACACATGTTATATGGATGGTATATTGAGTTTACAAAATGGATATAAGACTTGTACACACTTGGTTTGTGTATAAAAATGATTATGGACAAACTAGTAAATTAGGGTTACTTAATGAAGTTATGGTTTTTAAGTGTTATTATAGATTTATTAATCTTGTCACCTTGGACAAATTTTGGACTTATGGGCTATATAAAATATATGATATAGTATATTAAGAGTGTGGGAAAAATTTGTGGAAATTACTTAGTTAAAAAGTATATAAAACAAGTTTAATAAATAAGTAAATATATAGATATTAAGGGGTTGTTTGGAATCGAATTCCAAACAGTGGATATTATGTTTTATAAATATTCTACATCTCGTGAGGATTCCGAAAAGGTAAGAAACTTGTCAAACGGATAAATAACGAAAAAGTTACGCTAATTACGAGTTATACGTAGATTAAACGGATTATAAAATAACTTTTATAAAAATCTTATGAAACAGCACAAATTGGATATTTTTGGTCAAATAAAACACATTTTTAGGATTCTAAACTGATAAGATTCGTGATTTTTCAATTATATTGAAGAAGTTATGATTTTGCGAGTTTTCGGGAATTAATGTTTATAAAAATATTTTTTATAACATGATGCCTGTAAACACTATTCATGATAGAAATTGTTATTTTTGTTATCCTTATAAATTGATAGATTTACAATAACAAGAGTACTCGAAAGAATCGTAAAATCGGAGCTATAACGAATAAAATACCAGACGTTTAGGGTTTTACGATACTAATAACTATAAAAGTAATAACTTTATAACTGATGTGAACAGTAAAAAGTACTGTTCATCAGAGGATCAAAAATATGAAAATGTCAAATTATGATAACTCGTCCGAATACGAAAGCGTGGGCATAAGAAACGTCAAAATCGGGCTTAAAACGCAAAAGTTATGCTATATTTACTACAACGGATATTATAAACGTTTTTACTTATTAAACACAATTTTACCAAAACAATTAGATGGTGATTGAACTATATAGAATTATATATGGTTATCAAAGTACTATATTACTAGGGAGTTTCATAATGAGGCCTCTTCGGGGTGGCGTATCGACGAGTTGTTGGATTTACGATTTAAAGTGTCCTAGCTCCTCATACGTCACTCATAACCTCTTATATTAGTAGCCTGAACAGATTGTATGATGAGCTATACGGACTATAAATAATTCAGTGGTTAGTATATACGACCTACTATTGGATTAGGTTGCATGCGATCGTAAGCGTGACACTTTTTTATTGTGAATACTTGTTGATTACCTTTACTCAAGGGTGTTCGTAGCCCAACCTTTTTTTCTAGTAACTTGCTATATTAATTACGGGGGATTACATGCTTTGATTCTTTGAAACACAGTGTTTTCAACGACTGTATGCTATTTCCTGATTACATTATTGCCTATGTTACGTATGGCCATTTAAGGTTCCCCCTTTTATCATGAACCGTTAAATAAATGTTGGGTATAGCTAGTGTTAAGGATTGATCTATCTGGTCTGACCTCCCCTCTAGGTGTGGTTTCTGTTGACTCCATTGACGCATTTAAGATTTGAAGAAAATTCGTAGGATGTTGGCAACATTCTGTATTGAGGAAACTTCGTAAGATTGTTTTTGGTAACATCTGTATCGTGTTGGGGCACAAACCTCGAGTACTGGTTCGATTAAGTTTATTAGTTATGGGTTCGGTGTCGAGCTCATAGGGCAATTAATACCATGTTTTAGGACTATTGAATGTTGTTTCTTATGTCTACTATTACTTCGGGAATCTTGTGTCCACGCTATTTCCTGAAAACCTATGAATTCAATCAACAATTTTCGTTGACGTTTAGCATATTTTAATCTCAGTGCTGTGTATAAGCTGGGATGGGGCGTGACGGATATCTATTAGAGGGATTCTGATTTCCTTAAATTCAATGAAAATTTTTGTCTTAGAAATTTAATGTTCCTTTTAACAAAACATATGGACTAATGTGAAAACTGTGTTTTTGTAATGACATCGAATGAAACTTATTTTTAACGTCCATTTAAGGTCGTTTTCTATATCTTGATTTTGGTACTTTGACGTAGCACCCCATTTTTACCTTTCCGCTGCGACCTGATTTTGGGGGTGTTACAATAGACCCAAAAGGGAATTGGTCTTCATAAAAAAACAACATGTCGGGATATTATAATTTTGTTGGTTGAGAGGTCAAGGCAACGGTACGCTCGATGTAGGGCCGGGTAACCAAGAAAGACACATGCTGTAGACCTAGGTTGAAGTTTATGATCAAAGAAAATGTGTGGATAACAAAGACATCCAAACACTCGCAAATGATCATATGTGGGTGGTTTGTTATGAAGCTTAGTGAATGGTATCTCATTATTGATGGCAGTGGATGGAAGGATATTTAAAAGGTGGGCGGCCATGTTTATTGCTTCTACCCAATATGATGGAGGTATGTGTGCTTGAAATAGTAAGGTGCGGGTAATGTTGTTAAGGGTGCGTAGCATACGTTCCGATTTCCTATTTTGTTGAGAAGTTTTGGGACAAGAGAACCGAAAGTGCATGCCATTTTGGCGAAAAAGGTTGTGAAAGCGGGTATTATCATACTCACCTCCATGGTCACATTGCAAAGCCTTAATATCCACATTAAATTGTTTATTCACATATGCGCGAAAAGTAACAAAGGTATCAAACAGGTCGGATTTATGAAGCAAAGGATACACCCAAACATAATGCAAGAAGTGATCCAAAAAAATAGCATAATATTTAATACCACTTTCACTTGAGATGGGGGATGTCCACAAATCAGAGTGAATAATATCAAATACAGACCCAACATTCGACTCGGAACTGTAAAAAGGAAGTCTAGTGTGTTTGCCTAATTGACAAGCATGACACAAAGCAGACAACTTTGTTTTATTATATGAGATAAAATGAGAAGACTCTAAACGACGAAGCACATCTTCACTTGGGTGTCTAAGGCGTCTGTGCCATGTGGTGGGGCTCAACGAAAGCAAAGCAAAGGTTGTGGTAGAGGATGGTTGTTGAGTGACGGGGTATAGATCACCGGTGCTATCACAACAGAGAAGGAGCCGGCGGGTCTGATAATCCTTCACAGAAGAACCATAAGCATCAAAATTAACAGACACATTATTATCACGAGTAAATTGTCGAACCGAAATCAAAATTTTAATTATATTAGGTGTGACAAGAACATGATAAAGGTGAAGGAGGTTATGTGGTGTATGCAAAAGACTATGGCCCGTGTGAGTCACGGGTATAGGTTGGCCGTTGCCAACAAATACAGATTTATACAAGCTTGGATTGCTAAAAGAAGTGAGCATACTTGTGTTCTCGGCAAGATGATAGGACGCCCCAGTATCCATATTCCAATTAGGTTCTTGAAGAGTCATCGTTTGAAAGGCCTTCGGTAGCATAGTGTCTTGAGGGAGATATGTAGGTGACATAGGATAACTTGGAAGAGCATATGGATGAACTGGAGTACTGTAGAAGCCAGTTGGGCCAGGTGGGTTGTGGGGATGCTGATGGGCCGCGGCAGCATGAGGAGCAGATGCATGTTGGGCCGTAACCATCTATGGGCTGTAATTAGTTGAGGCGAAGTGAGCTTGTGGTGGCTGCGGTAGTGGGCCACAAGGAAAGAAACCTGGCCCAGTATGAAAATACACATAACCCCATATTTGTTGGTTGGGCCGAGTATATGGGCTGAAGGGGTGTGGAGGAGGCCACGAGGGCTGACCTCATTGGTTGGATGGCACAGTTGGTTTGGTATTAGTATTATTTTGGTTTTAGGAGCCACGACTTTGCATATTGTTGTTTGACCGGGTAGTAAGTGTCGGATTGGGTCACGGTCGAAAACCATTGGCACCATGAACAAACTTGCAACGGGCTCCATAAGTAAAAGAACCACGTTGAAAGTTATGACAAACGTCTAAACCCGAAGTACTCATAGTATTGGCCTTATCAATATTCGAAGTAAATGCAACAAGTACTATAGGAGAAGATGGTGTATTATGAAGAAGAAATTTACCAGAAGATGAATGAGACATGTCACTTTCTTCAAGGAGCATCATGGACCGCAACTCATCAAAGGTAGGGGATTTTTCGCGAAGACGAATAACAAGAGCTGCATCCGGATACTTGCTGCGAATCCCATTGATGGCATATGTGACAAGGCTAGAATCTTTTACCGGGGATTCAAGGTTTGCAAGGCGATCGGATTTTGATTTTATTTGTTGGAAAAAATTAGTGATGGATGTGTTACCAATGGACATGTTGCGGATCTCATTATCGAGTTGAGTGATACGGGCATCTTTATTGTCATGGATAGAAGGATCCTTCAATATTTTTTCAAACTTTATGCGGTAGAATCAACATAAAATATCATCCTTACGAGTTTTAGAGAGAATGGTTGAGTAGATCACATCTAACGACTAGAGAATTCATTAGTGTCATGGGAAGGAATCAACCGTCCGATGATGTTGTAGTAGAGGGGCGTCAGATATGGTGAACTTCATAGGTTTTACAAAAACGTTAAAACAACGAGCTCCAAGCATTGTAGTTTAATTTATCAAGATCAAGGGAGTAGGGATACACGCCTTGATGCTTGCAATTGAGTAAGCTTTGTCAATTTGTTGTTTTGGCTGTGATGGTGGAGGCGTTTCTCTCGTCATGAGGCTATGACGTTTGATAGAAAGCAATTAGCAGCAAAAATAAAAAAATTTGACTGAAAGGTTAGTGTATTGAGAGGATCGTTTCGAGAGGCTCTGATACCATGTCAGACATTGAAAACCCCGTAAGGTATTGTGTTTATTGATAGGTATTTATAAAGTAACATACCTAGAAACCCTAATGGACCCGAACCCACAAACGGGCTCAGGCCTTATAAACTATCCACTAATACTCCCTCACAATTTGAGCGGCGAAATCGTGAAAGCTCGGATTGGATGAGAAAAATACATAAACATTAAAGCAATAAACATTTGGTTGATGAAGACCTTCGACAGCAAGCGGAGACAAAACTTCATCTGCAGCGGCAAAAACAAAACAAAACGATAGCAACAAAAGCAGTAAAACAAATAATTAATTTTGATGACGATATCCGACAACAAGCGGAGTTTAATCTTCATCATGCAGCAACATCAAAAAGAAAGATAAAAAAATAAATAAAAGCATAGACTTAATTTTTTATGAAAAGGGATAAAAATGACGGCTAGGGTTTGACGGGGTGGCATAAAAGAGGCGGCTCAACTTAGCCACCTAGGTTTGAGGATCAAACCCGCTCTGATACCATGTTATAATGGTTAATTTCCCATGCTGAGATAATACAATCACTACCCTATATATATAAATGGGACAATGATTAACTATGGACACTTCCTACCATTATGGATATGACCCCAATCACAATAAATGTGATATAATCAATCACGCTAATTAATCATGGCTAATCAATCATAATTAATACAACCGGCCTAGGCTAAAAGAGAAGCGAAAACCATATTATCCCACATCGGTGGGATAGGTAAACTTGAGGGATCTATATCTTGTATAAATAGAGGATTCCCTAGCTCATTATTATCTTCCCTTCTTCTCTCTTCTCTTTGGTGGTCGACGAAACAAACTCTCTTATGGGAAAGGAGTTTTGAGTTTGACTACATGTAGTATTCTTGAGCATTGGTTTGTGGAACTAGCATTCGGGTGGTATTGGTTAACGTGTAGTGTAGATACACGTAGAGGTTGTTTATTTTAGCAACTCGAAAGGTTTCGGTTTCTCATGGTTTAATACACATGCGTATTCTCAAGAAGCTCTCGTTTCTTCACTAGCTTGGTTGTTAGAAGTACGTTTTCCGTTTATGTTTTATGCTAATTATAGCTGCTATATGAGTTTATTTCCGATGCGTAGCTCGTAGAATATTATGTGTAATATTAGGGTTATTAGATAACCATTTCCAATAGTGGCATCACGAGCCATTCATATAGCTCTATAATTAAATAAAAAACGATAAAAACGACTAAAAATGCATATTTTGTGATATTTTCCTGCCTTTTATGTGAAGATCTATTTTAAAAAATTATTTAGTGAAATAAAACATCCTAAATATCACATAAAATCTAGAAATTAAAATATTGTTAATGTTTTTACATTATTTAATAAGCTTATTATGTTATGTGGCTTATAATTTGCGTTTAAGTGATATATTGTTGCTTATTTATTGTTTATAAATTGTCAACCATGAGCTATGTGCATGTAAAACATGGTTATTAAGCTTAATATATCTATGCATGCTTGTTTATATGGTATGCATGAAATCTTTGTTATGTGAATTAATTGTTTAATTGCATAAGCGTGGAAGACTTTCTGTTTAACTCTTGTTTATTACGTGATTTGATTATGTTTTAGTATGATTAATGTTTGAATTGGTTTGTGCATGTTATATTATGCCAGTTATATAGTATATAATATATATATATATCTATATATATATATATATATATATATTATATATATATTTATATATATATATATTTATATATTATATATATTTATATATAATATTTATATAGGCTCCGGTTTTTTCCGTTGAGAACGGTTTTTATTTGAGGAGATTGTGAAATCTACGTTTGGAGCAAATTGAAGTCATATTTTTTGGATTCGATTCACAAGTAAAACATCATTTAATAGTGAATCAAAGCTATAAATCACAAATTTGATTCACAAACTCATTGCTAAATCGAGTTAATGTAATGATCCTTAAATTTGATTTAGAAGATTCAGTATTTTAATTCTATTGCAAAATAGTGAGATTTTTTTAAGATTGATTCGATTTTTTTTACACATTTTGAATGATATAACATTAAAATGAGTTTACGCTTGGAAAAACTTGAATCATAGTTAAAAATCTATATTTTTTTGAAAATCCTTCTCAATCTTCTCACAAAATAAAACCTTCTCTGTCGATCTGGATTATATTTATATTATATATATATATACTCTCTCTCTCTCTCTCTCTCTCTCTCTCTCTCTATATATATATATATATATATATATATATATAGAGTTAGGATCAAATGAGAAGTTTTCTTAAAATAAGAAGGATAAGAAGTAACTATAACCGCATATCCGAGATGCACCGACTTAAATTAGATGCATCTCTATAATCTTAGATGCATTATAATGCATCATAATGTGTTTTCTAGCTTTTAATTAGATGCATATACGTATTTTAGATGCATTTCATGATTTCTCTTATTTTTTGGTCCTCTACATGTGCCAAAATCATGAAAATCAATTTGCACCATCTACACATCAAATTAACTTTCGAAACTCTATATGGTGCATCTAGATGAATAGAAATGCATCTCATGAAAGTCGTTGCATCTCAAATGTGTGGTTTTAGTCACTTCTCACCACTTTTTATTTTAATTTACTTATCATTGGATCCCTATATATATATATATATATATATATATATATATAGTTGTTGAATAAATAAATATGTTAAAATCTTTTTTTAAATTTAAATATATTTTTAAACTAAGACTAATTTGCTTTAGTTGTAGTTTTTCTATGTATATACGAGAAGTCCAAGGGTTTTGAAACCGAAGGTCTGTGAGTCTCGATACTAGTCTCTGTGAGGTGTCAAAATCCTAGTCACTTAGCCGCAAGGCTGGGATGTGCCGAGACGAAAGTCGCTACATGAGATGATCTCACCTTCAAACTCATTATTCTTGGGTGGAACGTGAAGCATAGAAATATTGCAACTTTCTTAAAAAGTTGATCCATGGTTGAAATTTGAAATGAGCACACTCACATAATATATAATAATTGTCGGGAGTGAAAAGTTTACAAATTACAAATATTAGTAGTGTTAGCATCTTAACTTATATTTAACGGTGATTTTGTTTTTAAGCTTGGTTTGGGACAAGTGAAAAATCGGGGACGATGAATTTATCGTTTTGGGCATTTTAGGATTAAAGTGCTTCTTGTTTTATGACCCCTAAAGGTTATGAAAATAACGAAAGTCCAGACATTCTAGTTAGAAAAAGAAAAAGGAAAATATAAAAAAATATGTGTGGCAATTAGTGTAAATATATAAAAATGGTCAAAACGGGGCTTTTCAAAGCTAATGATTCTTTAATTCCCTTTGATGAACACTTAGCTATTTTTTGAGGTAATTAGTCGAGGAGGATTGAGATTCTTGGTTTTCTAAAGTGTTTACTTATGGCATTGCGTGAGGACACGACAATATCTTAGTATGGGGGGATTTTTGGTATGTGCTTAATTAATCTTGTTGACCTATAAACAAAACAAAAAATCTTAAAAAAAATGAGCCTTAAATGACCATATATATCAAAATGCAATTGTATTTGTGTTTTAGTGATTTTATGGATGTGCAGGTTAGTGTGATATTCACAAAGGAAAAAACAATAGCCAAACAGGAACAAAACCAAGCACGAAATTAGAAAGAGCACGAAAAACCAAAACCGAAGACATAAGCATCTTATTGGGCCAACCCGTACCCAAGTTAATGGGCCAAGTCAGCCCATTAAGCCTTTTATATAATTAAAATCCCATGATAAAAGCCTAAATCTAATTAATTTAAACATGGCCCAAATTAAAGCCCAAACCAAAAAGCCCGTTAACCTTTAACTTAAACACCCTAAACCTTTTACACCATCAGTCCTTAGGGACTAACACAGTTAGTCCTTATGGGTTTTCACCATTAGTCCTTACACCCTAACCCCGTTACCCTTTACCCCTAACCCCGTTACAAATCAAACTCCTTAAACCTTTTCCCGCCAAATCCAAATACTATTCACCCATCCCTTTCGTCCTACCCTGCAACCTGACAAACACCCTTAACCTTTTCTTCCCTACAACCCGACAACCCCATTTAACCTATTCTCCTAAGAAATGACAAGACACGTTGGCAATCCTATGACAATTGATTGGATGATGGACATCAAGGGCTGAGATCAAGTTAAATGGATTCAAGGGCTATGATTAAAGGCTTGGAGAGCACTCTCAATCCCTCTCTCAGAAGAAACACACATCAAAGGGCTAGAGCTTCTCAATTCGGCTATAAATAGAGGGTGTTTTCACACATTAGAAAAAAGATATCAATCTAGTGTATCTTTTTATTGTATTTTACAGCTTATATTAGTTTAAGTCAGCTTATTGTAACTTTCTTTTCAAGACTTGTAAATGTTTTTAAGTTTTAATGAAATTCCAAGTTTAATGTTAAAATTCTGTTTTTATGTTAATGAATCTTATGTTTGAAAATGTTTTGATAAGCTTCATATAAGATCTTGTTAAAGCTGTTTTACTAAATCAATATAAACCTTTACATAGCTTATAGTGTTTAAGCTAATATTACTCAAAATTCACCCCTAAAATACCTCAACTTAACTTAGAAGATAAGCCAAACCTGGATGGGCTTAAATGACCATACTAGCTTGTTTCCAAACAAGCTAGAGCTTGTTGATAAGTTCTAAGAACATTTATTGTCCTTGTTTAAGCAAAGGACTTAGTAAGTTGCTTATTTACTGTTTTGCTTATTAGACTGCTTATCTTCTGCTTATTTCTGCTTACTTATGCTTATTTATGTTTCCTATTTACTTTACTTGTCTTAATTTCCTAGTCTTAATATTGCTTAGTTGTTTACTATTTGCTTAAATCTGCTTATTATCTTGCTTATATGTGCTTATAAATGTCTAAATGTGCTTATCTATCATGTTTCTTAATCTGATTTTAGTCATTATAATCTAGATTTCATATTACTTAATATTATCTTATAAATCATAAAAACCAAAAAATTAGATATCATAGTTATAGATCTTTGATTCTGGCCTATTCAGTTATGGATTTATGTTTGTTTAGTTAGTTATAAGCTAATTTTCATCTGGTAATTAGGTCTTGATAGCTAGTTTTCAAATTACTAAGCTATATGAAATCTGTCAAAATTTTAAGGAGTGTTTGGATCAGTCTTGTTTGACCTGTAAAAGTCAAAGGATCTTGGTAATTTTTCTTAAGTCAGCTTTCATATCATGTTTGATTAAGATTAGAGCAAGTTTTAAGGTTTAGTTTGAGCTTAATTTCATTTTGGAGCTTATTTAACTTGGCTATGCACCAGGGGAGCTTTTTCCTCTAATAATTTCTTTGAAATTTTGATCCAAGCTTCATTGAGCTTGGATCTTGCTTGTGTTGGTTTAAAACTCATTCAATAGGAGTGTGTTGTGCAGGATTGACCACAAAGGTATCCTGCACTTTTGTTTGCTTACTTGTCAATTACATCAGCAGTAGTAACATCAGTTACTACTGCTGACTTTTCTAGTATCATTTAGGTAAGTTAATGTAGGATTTAGGATCTAAATTTCAGCTAGCTTATAACTCACATATAGCTTAATATAGTTTAAATCTCATTTTTTCCTTTTTTAGCTTAATTCTAGTTTGCATTAGCTTCTAAAAGTCATCAAAAATCTTTAAAAAATCAAAAACAGTAGTAACTAGTTTTAGGATTTAATCTTAGATTACTAGCTTATAGCTTAAGTTTTTATAACTTGGATACTTAGCTTATATATAGGTTAAATAGTTTTCAAAAGCTTAGGGATTAGTTTAGCCTTTTGAATTGCTTCCTGAGTTTGCTACTTTGTTCATCAATTTTAGTTAGTTCAAAATGATTTTAGTTAATATAGCTTTTCATTTTTAGCTTATATTCATCACAAGCTACCTAGAACATCTTGTCACACCCCGCCAAGGCAGAAACGCGAGGCGTAAACAAGAATAAATATCATCACAACACATGGTGGCTATATAGAGAATACTAAAATGTATACAATAAAGTAAAGTATAGGCACAAAGTGTCATAACAATACCTATAACTAACCAAAACATAAAAGGCGTCTTTATTAAAGAAAAAGATGTCTCGTCAATAAATGACATGCAAAAACATAATCCAAACAATTCATGCAAACGCATTTATTCAAACAGAAA
>BQNB010181493.1:0-12586 GCA_026074375.1 Tanacetum coccineum
AATATACCATAATCCCGGCCGATCAAGTAGTAAAACCCGGTCACTTATACTTTACCCGACATGATTATGTTTTAAAACTCAGCTTAATCTGACAACACAAGCCCAAAATAGGTTAGTCATGAATGTATCGGCTCAATTATCATAACACAGCCCAAAATTTTATGACAAGGCCCCACACACACAACACATTTTATATAACATAAGCCTTGGCCCATGTCATTGAACTAAGACCCAGCCCAATCACAATTCAAAACTCTCGGCCCATCACTGAAACATCCAATCCAGTTATTTGAGTATATACCATCAATCCCTAAATATTAGGGCATATCACAACCTACTTGTTCTTAATACACCACCCCCTCCATCTCCTTTCTTCATTCGAGCAGACACCAAGAGCATACAACCCTAAAACCTCTCATCACAGAACATTCTTATGACACCAATAACAATAATAAACACATCTCATGATTCATTCAGTTCATATGCAACCATCACGGCTTCAAGATCCTTTGAAGGGTCTCGGGTAGGTTTCGACGTTTGTTTAAGTCAATCGAAACATAGACATGGATATAACAAAGTTGTTATAATTCATTCTTTAATTTCGTAAAGTGAAGAAAAGCTTAGCCTTTTTAAAGATCAATGATGATTGTGTTCAACTAAAAAAATCTTACAATGTATTGATAGGGAAAGTTAACAAATCTGAGATCTATATATGTTATTTTTGTTTGGTTCGAGTCTTGATGGAGATTTGTTGTGGATGGTATGGTGACGAAGGGGTTTAGGATATTGTGGATTTGGATTTGTTGAGATTGGCTGTTTTGGTACATGACTCAGTGAGTTACACCGGGTCAACTCGGTAATTACCGAGTTGACTCGGTTTGAGTTTAGATCGGTTGAGTTGAAACTTTGACTAGTTCGGGTCATTAGATCGGTGAACTCGTTCGGTTGCTCATGTTTAAACTCGTTCGGTCCATAAAGGTTGTATACTCGTTCGGCCTTCAAATGAGTTTCACTCGTTCGGTTCCACTCGATCGGGTGTAACAAAAAAAACTGGATCGGCTCTTGAGGATACTATACTCGATCGGTTAACCTCAACTAGTTGCTCGTTCGGTCCTTGAGATTTGTTACTCGATCGGTCCTCTTTGAATGTTGCTCGTTCGGTTCATGTGTCATCAACTAGTTCGGTTGTTTGACAACATCACTCGTTCGGTTGATGTAGTAAATCCACTCGTTCGACTCCTTAAGAACATATCCCGTTCGGTTCAAACTAGAATGCCACTGATTCGGCTGTTGTTGAAATGATCTAGTTTGGCTCAACAACAAAAAATGACTCGTTAGGTTTGACAATGAAAACTAGTTCGGCTCCTTCTTCACAAAATCCAAAAACGTACAATCGTCCTTTTCTTCTTGTCTTCATCAGAAACCACCAAAAAACCAAACCGCCATAGCTATAATCTTGGATCTGGTTGTCGTATCAGTTATCTTTTTATGACATTTGGAGAACAAAGAACCAAAAAAATTCATAAAAAATGTAAAAAAATGAACAGTGAACCGTGAACAGTAACCGGAACATAAACAACAAACACATGATACAAAACACTCCTGGTTAGCTCTGATGCTAATTGAAGGATTCACTAAAACTATGATCTGGTGGTCTTGGTGAGTCAAACCACATGATTGCCATTATAGTGAGAGAAAGTAAAGAGATGGAAGATGGATTTGTGATTAGATGGAAAATAGATGAAGGATACAAATGACTCAACAATGCCAAAATAACTCAACCCCTCTATGGAAGCCATAGAGGGGTATATATAGCCCATACACCTCTAAACTATACATAGTTGCCTATTCTAGTCCTCGCGTATGTGAGTATGATAAACTATGGTAATTCTGTAATGTCGTCACGTAAAAGTGAATTCCCAACAGTTGGAAATACCCTCAGACTCACTTGGGATTGGGACAAGGTCCTCAACACTAGACTTTGTTACTTCGTCTGGTTTTGTTTCTGGAACAGTGCTAAGATGCTCGTCCCTCATACTTAGAGAGTTATCGGGTTCCTTGATTGGTAAGACGGGTGTGATTACATTAGAAGAATTCTCTAAATATTCCTTATATTTAATAGTGTACTCATCATCATCATCATCGTCGTAGAAGGCAGGACGATTCCAACTCGGAGAATTAATATATTCAGCCAGCTCCTCCCTTATAATTTACAAATCTTTAAGAAGTTTATGAAGCAATTCTTGTATATCCTCTAGTTGAGCATGCTGAATTTCAAAAAATTTCTCCCAAACTAGTGATAAAACCTTTGGCATTTCTCTAAAAGATATACGATTAAACTTCTTTAAAAAGGTTTGAATAGATTTCATTAGGTCTTTTCTGGCTTGCAAAACTTCCTTACTCGTTTCTTGAGGAGGATGATGAATGACGGGATACTGCATGGGGTTGAAATTGGTCAAAATCGGAAGAATTATAGAAATTTTGGTTCATCGGCTGACACTGGAAAGTCTCATGAGGACCCTCGCAGTTTTCACAACAAAGGTATTGCTGTGGAAAACTTGATGAATTTTGTGGAAAATTATTATCATAGTTTTGATTGAAACACGGGTCCGGGTTGTAGACAAACTGAACTTGAGGTAGACAATCGTAACCAAAATGAGCATCGTTCCCACATAACTCATAAGAATATGTCTGGTACTGGGGTTGTGAAGGGTAGTCGGAAAGATTTTGAGAATCATCGAAAGAATTCAGATTTGGATCATAAGCGAATGAATTTCCAGCTCTCGAAGCACAAAATGAACAAAATCCACTGTTTAACGGGCCTTCACACCCGCAACAAGTGACTGGCTTTCCATCTCCATAAGTGCAATTTAAACAAATTCCATTTATAAGAATAACGCCACACTGCTGGCACGTACATAGATAACAATAAAAGCCATCACATAGTTGTCCACACCCCCACACACTCACGTTGGTTATACGAAGACATGTCGAAGAATTAAACGGATAAGAGGGAAAAGAAGATAGGAATTAAATGTAATAAGAGGATAAAGAAGAATAATTTTAGATTTTTATAAAGATAATAAAAATAAAAATAAAAATATTTTTGGTGTTTTAAAATTTTAATGAAAGAAAATAAAATAAAATAGAAAAATGAAAATATTTTTGGTTTTTATATATTTTTTTATAAGTACGAAAATAAACTTTCAAGGCGAAAGGATCTTCAAAGCACTAACTTCAAACACTTCGTGTAAATCGTACACCTCTCTTCGGCAGCGGCGTCAAAAACTGATTTGATATAATATATATAATATATAATACCAAATAGTAATAGTATAGAGAATATCCTGTTTGATATAAAAATTGCTTGAGGACAAACAATATTTTATCTCTCGGATGTCGTATCCCGACGAGAGATGAATTGAAATCCATGTTAATGTTTTGAAGGAAAATGCTTGATTATCTTTAAAGATTTTTGATTTTAAAACTATTTTTAAAACTGAGAAAATTATAATAAAAATAATACTAAACAATAAAGCTACAAGAATTATGCTAAAATGATCAAAAAGATTTATAAGATGAAAATGCTTGCTAAGTGACGTGAAAAGTTCGTTAAGTGTGGATTAAGGTTTATCAACGAATTAATTCCCTTGGAAAATATAATTATCTCACAACGTTGGTTTATTTTGATAAAAAACCTCCTAAATATATATTAATTACTAGATGTGTAGTTTGACTATTTTTTTAGATTTTGCCTTTTAAAACATTCAAACTACAAATCAAAATAATCAAAGATTATTAATCAATTAACTTTTTTTTAAAATCCACACTTAACTCTCAATTCACAAAATCACTTAACAAGCACTAATTAACTACTCACTACGCATAATGAGAAAATAAGCAAAGCAAAATATTTTATACTAAAGTTACACTAATTAATTGAAAAAGAATAGGAAATGAAATCGAATTGAAGAGCCGCAAATAAACGAATACCACCCGATTTATTTAGCTAAAGCAAATAATCAAATTCGGTCTAGCTAAATAAACCCTTAAGCTCCACGCCTCATGAGATGACCGGTACCAAAAATCATAAATCATAAACAAAACGGTTATGATAAACAGTTATAACAAATTAGCAAATTGCAATTTCTATCAACTGTTACTACTAAACCACGAGCCCAAGATGAGATTTCAACACACCATACTCAACCCAATTACTATGTGAGGCCTAATATGAATTCGTACAACCCAAAACAAAGCTCAATGGAAGCCCATATTCAATTTCAAGTAAACCAAACCAACATATGGACCAAAAGCTCAAATGAGGCCCAAATAAGAATTTCTACAAACCAAACCACAAGCTCAGACGAGCTAAGAAAAAATAAAAGACTAGCTAATCAAAATGAGGGGTAGCGAGTGGGCTTTTATAGCCAAGGAGGGTAGAAATTGTTATTTTCATCCAATCATTTATCAATCCAGAAGCCAATCAATGCCTTGGGATTTGTCTCACACGGATTGAGGTCCAAGGATGATAGATCCAGCCGTTCATATGGAAACACGTGGCCAAGAAGGATGCTTCATTCTTACGCATAATTTTAGTCCGTATGATTTCCTTCTTTACAAAATATGAAATGAGAGTTTAAGATATAACACATTTGCATGCCACGTGCTTAGTCTCTATTCCTCATTTCCATAGTAGTGCGCATGCACGTGAGCAAGTTTGATTTATTTTGAGACACGTACGTAACATTTGCTCAACAAATGCAATTCATTGTTAACTTTGATATTTGTTCTCAAAATGTATATCTTAATAAAACTTTTAATTGGGCTTATCATTTAAAGACTTGGGCCGCAGCTTCTCTTACTCCCCTTTTTCTTTTAGTGTTGGGCTTTTAAATATATGGGTTGGCCCGACCTATATAAATGGTTTACAGGCTGGCCAACAAGATCCGAGGGCACCGTTAGACTCGTTTTCTCGTGCTCTATCCATTCCCGTGCTCGGTTTGGTCTGCTTTGCCTTTATTTTTGTCCTTTTTATTAAATATCCATATCTGCAAGACACAAATCACAAAATACACATATACAATGCATTTTTATGTCATTTTCGTTCATTATTGGTCCTTTTAGCTCATTTTAATAGGTAAAAGGTATGTGTAATTTAGCACATACCACATAACACTCAAATAATACCAACTTTAACTTTATTTTATATCAAAAATAACCTCTCAAAAAGCTTAAATTTTTTTGAGATAACTCGTCAACTGTAAGTGTAAGTGTAAGTGTAAGTGTGTAAGTGAATAAGTTGCCTTTCAAAAAAGAAAACGAAAAATTCATACGTTGACGAATTTATGCAAGTCGAAATTAGTATGTTTCAAGAATAATATAACAAACATCTAAACCCACACCATAACCATTCAATTCTTTTAGATGTCAGTATACCAATCCAATTATTATTAAAATCATGCTCTTCAAAATAGTCCACTCAAAGATATTAAGTCATATTTTTAACAATTGTCGTAACTGTTGAATATGTGCAATGAATCCAAGCACCGCATTGGGTAACAAAGAGAGGGATTGAACTTTACGAATATATAAAGACCATTTCCAAACAAACACCACTGTTCATCCCTTATTTGAAAACCAAATAACATTGAATATTTAGATTACTTTCAAAAAACAGAGTTAAAAGCTCCCTTTGTTATGTGTCAATCATGACAGAAAAATGCAAATGGGATAAAATCTTAAAGCATCAATGCGTAAACAGAGATCATTAAAAGAAGTAGAGGGGTATAAAATCTAAAGTGACTCTGGATTTATATATTGCCACATAGTTGAATATCAACTAATTATTTCATGTTTAAACTTTTAATTGTTTGCATGGATCGATACAAATTCCTGATTGCCTATTCAAAAACACCTTGTAAATCATACACTCATCCGTGTATAGAATCTATAAAAGCTGCATCTAATTTGAATGTGACAAACAACAACAGATAAGCATACGTTTAAGGCATAAATGACTGGAAACACTATTTTTTATGAACACACTCCCCATACATTACTGTATATGTAAATGTGATACATGGCTTGTCTCACATCGTTTATGAATGGAGGAAATGCTGGGTATTGAAGGTACAAGACTAGTCTTGAATCAGTGGACACGTTATAGTATAATGTATGGGCATTATATGAACAAAATCATGAGACAGAGGTGTCAAAGCGGACAATATTTACCATTCATGGACCAGTTCATAGCAATCTTGTAACGAATCTAATGATGATTCCCTTTTGATTGCCTATATTTTAAAAGTAACGAAGGTCACGCTATAACATAAATATGGAAACTTTATCACTTTGTAATGTGGTAATGTGATTCAAAATGATTGTGGCAACTTTATGAATGCCGACAAAAGAACTCATTTAAAGACTTTATAAGCTTATGAAGTTAGCTCTTGAAAAAACTGCTTCCTGTTTCTTATCGTTCCAACTTAGCATGACAAAGCATTCATCCTAAATGAATGTTGGTAGTCTTTTTTTAAAACAAATTAATGGTGGAAGAGAGCTCTTACTTGATTTACTGTGCATATAAATACTATAAGAATGTCGGGTACTGATTAATGAAAATAGTAAAGAGAACACAAGTGACTATGGAAAGACTAGGGAGTTTTGATAAGCGTGGCATCAAGTCTCCTCCTTTTTATGTTAGTAAAATTTGGGTAAGCTTAATGGTTCCATAAATCCACCCTTATAGCAACAATAAAATCATATTTAGTACGACTTAAAGAAGCACCGGTCCTACATAATTTTGATAGTTTCTTCATTCATATATCGCAACTAACTAGGGGCAAGCAAAAATTTCATGAGTGCCATGTTTAATCAATAAGAATTAGTGTCGGGGGTTTTTTAGAAAGACATAATTAGCAGACGGCAATCAAGACCCTGATTCACTAATTTCAATTTTGAATATGGTCAAAAGTGTAGTTATTTAAAGTAAACACGTATAATCACTATCTACAAATGTATGGTTTCAGCTAAATACGATAATTTCTTATTAGGTAATAGTCAATCAAAGAATAAATACTTGGGGTAACATCTATTGACGCCTAATTCTTCCATCGGCTAGTCGCCCGACATGTTATTGCTCAGCACGCGTAAAATCATTATCACGAAAAACATTTAATCAAAAAATATTAGTCGCCAAAACTTTTTGCGTAAAAATCATTATCATGAGTGTCATGTTAAATCAAGAAGAATTAGTGCCGGTTTATTTTTAGAAAGACATAATTAGTAGAAAGTGTTCTTATTCAAAGTAAACATGTATAATCACTATTTATGAATGTATGGTTTGAGCTAAACACGATAATTTCTTATTAGGTAATAGTTAATTAAATAATAAGTACCTGGGGTAACATCTGTTGACGCCTAATTATTTCCACCGGCTAGTTGTCTTATATGTTTAGATCAAAAAGGGACCTTAGAAAGATCGAGAGAAAAAAAGTGTTTCTAGAAAGAGAGCTGATTGAAATTGCTAGGAAATAACGAAATGAGAATCTGCACAAACTCCTACTATAAATATACATCATTTATATATCAATTTTTACTATTTATTTTATGCCGACTATACCTAAAAATAACACTTTAGCGGGCAGTGTACCCGGTCAGATGGAGTTTCATGGTAAGTAGGGTGTCGATCACTAAGAGCAAGAGCGTTAATTCCTAATTTTATCAGTATTTTAGTTATCTAAGTTAAACCTAAAACTAATGCAAAAAGGGGTTTCAGCCTGAGAGACTGGCATGAGGTTTAGTTATCTAATCTAAGGTTTTGATGACAAGTAAAGCAATAGACACGCACAAGAAGTCAAACAAACGATAGAGAAACGGTCAAGAACTAATGAAAAAAAGTGTGTCAGAACGCGTATTCGGTTGCGCGAAGATTACAAGAGTTTTCCTATGATCTTGAGGCTCTTTTCTGACCTTTTAGGCTCCTTTATTCGTCTCTTGGTCGACTTGGTGGTTTAGGGATTCACTTTCATATCTAAAACTGAGTTTAGGATCATCTATTTATAAAGTCAAAAAACTCATCGATACGCCGTATCGAGCAATGTGGGATACGGCGTATTGGGGATTTCTTGGAGTAAGGACCACATTTGATATCTTTTAAAATATTTTATTACTATATTGTGAATACGGCGTAATGATGTCTCCTAGATACGGTCTATTGGTCTTAATGTATTCGTAGTTTCTTGTGAAGTGTAGGCACGGCTACGCCGTATCTTCTTGAATGATACGACGTATTGAGATAAAACCAGTTGATTCTTCTTCGTTGACCAAAGTATTATATACGACGTATCGTTGATGTGGATACGGCGTATTCTTCAAAGTCAGACAATGGTCTTTTGATTCGTCAAAGTCTTGGATACGTCGTATAGGTCTAGAATAATACGGCGTATTTACTGTCAGATCAGTAGACTTTCTCAAACTCTTCGTTTATGCTCCAAAATGCGTGCCTTTTAGCATAACTTCACCAAGTACTTCATAATTACTGGAATTCTCAAATAAAAAAGATTAAGTAACAATTCTTTGCAATAATTATACAAAATGGGTTAAATACACGGGATAAATAATGCTATAAAATAGACGTTATTTGATGTCATCAAATATCCCCCCACTTGAATCCTACTTGTCCTCAAATAGCCTTTAGAAGTCTATAAAAATGTATCTCTGAGGATATTTTTTGTTAAATCATTTATTTGATCTATTACAAGTACACAACCAAACACCTCACGAAATAGAGAAGATGAAAACACTCAAATCACTCAACTAATCTATGTGGTAACATGTAACTAATTCACTCAATTACTCGGTCATGACGAGTATTCTATCATAAGCTTGGCAAGGATACACATCTCCACAGCTAAAGCTAAGCAGTAACAACTTTATAAAAGTAAATATGGGTTTTTAAGATAAGGCTTAAGGTTGATCATTCTATAATCTTTCACCAAAAGTACCACCCCAACAAGGCAGCTAAAGCACACATACATGGTCGTAACGACATAATAGACATGTGCGTTCGATCACATCCTCATTCGAATTTAACCAACGGTTAAGATGAAGAATGATATAGGGTAGAAATCTTCTAGCTTTCACCAATAGTAATAAACCAACAAGGCAGCTAAGACATGCATACATAGCCGTAACGACGGAATTGACATGCACGCTCGATCACATCCTCATTCGCGTAAAACTTATGGTTAATGATTAGGAAAGGGAATTAAATTGTTGTTAAACAAAAATTACAAAACAAATAGATTAATTCTAAAATACAAGTTGCTAGACATTTTTTCCTGACCGTTACCATGATAAAGACACAACTATTTACAACGTCTTTATCATAGATCAAAAACAACAACCAAAGTTGGCGTTCTCGTAACGATCAACTTCCCAAACATCCCATAATTTACATACTTTACAAGGCAAGTGGCGATATCTATCACTTTATACAATACTCTACATCGTCGATTTGTATCAACAAATAATCGATCCTTCGTGTAATTCTTTCGATAGTTATGAAACGATTATCTTCAAACTTTCCTTCTCTTTTTGTTATGATTTTTCTAAAAAAAAATTGATTTTTTTACTAACACTATACTACGAAACTCGGTGTAGTTTCATCATCTTCACGATTATAATAATTCTAGATAATTCCTTCGATAATTCCTTCATTCTTCGGATGTACCATTAATTGCGATGGTAGTAAAAATACATGAGTTTTGACTATAATATATACATTCCTATTTGCAATGTGCAAATATCTTCCAACCGTACCAAATTAGACACAAGACTCGGGAAATACAAACTTTACGCTTTAAGCAACTACCAACTGTAAAATAAACTTAATCTAACAGGGTAGGCTAAGGTGTAAAGGTGTAACGAAACAAATAATTGGTGTAGTTCCTAAAAGATTGGCTCTACGGGTTATTCTAGGGGTATCTTACTCTTAAAATGAGAGTAAACAAAGGGTTTATATGGGGGTTAACTAACCAGTGTAGTTAGTTAATAAGCAACATGTAAAGGCGATTTGGGTGTAATCCTAAAATTTACCAATTTAAACAAGTTACTCCATCTAAATCCATAGTACTTATCACTACGGTCTCGAATAGATATACCAAGCCAAGTTCTAAAGTCTACTACATCACCGGCACACTCATATTTTATGGAATTTGGGTAAACATTTGGAAACGGATAAGGTTAAATCCTCACAATATCTAACAAGGGTTATTGTGTGCGGGTTATGTATCAAGTAATTTCACAAAAGTATGCTTGAAAAAAATTTAAATTTGAGCATAATTTAAGCATTTTAGTGTGAAAAATAGGACAAGTAAACATTCTAATTCCATCCCCCCACTTGAATTATACAACGTCCTCGTTGTATAGATAAAACATTAAAAATACAGGAATTAAAAAGAATTAGAATGAGAAACTCCCCTGATATTTGCTCGGTAGTGATTCTCCATGTTAGTTTATTGAGCAAGAATTCCAGATCGTAGATAATCCACCAATATTGTCGATTTTTTTCCTTGAGGTCCTATGAATAATATAGGAAAAACAATGCATTCCTATCTCGGTATCTACGGTTAATTTAAACTAAACAAAACAAAACTAAATAGGGGTCAGTCTGGTGAATACGCTGTATCATGTGCATGAATACACCGTATTGCCAAAACTGACAATAATGTTTTAAAGTGCATTAAAAAGTAAAGGAATGATAACGTCCAAACAATCAATACACCGTATGGTATGGAGCGGATACGCCGTATTGATGTCTGGGAAGACAGACTCGATAAAAGTAAATAATAAATCAGGTTGTCTCTCGGGAAGCACTTTTATTTACAGCAAAGTCTTTAAGTTAGACTTTTTCTTCAGCTCTTCTCTTCACTCGGTGCGTGTCACCGTCCATCTGTTGTCCATCATGCGAAAGATTTCTTGATATGCTTGGCATGCTTCTTTATTTCTGATCGTCAAATCGTTGTATTCATCTTCTCTAATGGCAACATACTTTTTGTCATCCCAAAATGAATACTTGATCATTACATATCTTTTAATTAGGCAAACCGCCCGCTCTTGAGTGGCATTATCAAATAGTTCTTTATCATTCACGTCATGTTCATCCATGTATTCTCGTTCCTCATGGTTAGAATCTTTACAGTCGTACCTACTCCTCCAACCTTTCTAACATAACTCAACATCATCATCAATAGTTCCTTCTATGATAGCTTTATTTCTTAAAGCTTCGTTCTTTAGCTCTCCCTCTTCCAAGGCTTCGTATCATTCGTAATCATGGTAATGGAGTGAGTTTCCAATAATGTAAGCTCCAGGTAGGTTCTCTCCATTACAGTATCCATTATTCCTCCAACTACAGGTTGGCCATTCAGAACATCCAGTTATATAATTGAAAGGTTTGCAACAATGTTTCACTGGTTTGGGCTCTTCCCATACTCCATTATCCACCCATGGTTTTTCGTGTACCCATGGTATGTCTTTATTCCACTCGTAAATCCAGTCATCTTTGTAATCCTTATAAGTCTTAAATCCTTCGATGTCTTTAGTAAGGAGATCTGGATCTATCTTGAGCAGGTAATTGAACTCTTTGAATTCTTCGCACAGCGGTGCTTCATAATCAAACATGTTTATTTCAATCCTAAAAATTTTGGCAGTTTCATCCTCATCACTTCAGTATTCTTCCTCAAGATTGGGAAATTTTTCATCCGTTGGCTCAATTTTGTCACTTCCTACTTTCCAGTAATCTCACAAAGCTCCTTTAGTGAATATATCCATTGTCTTATAGTTTACGAACTTTGAGGCCAACCAGCTTTCGAACTTGGGATTAGTAGGATCCCACTTAATCATTGGGGTGTTAATTTTTCCAGTGCGAGAAGGCGGGTAGTATTTTCCAAAGAATTTAGAAGTTAAATCAACCCAACTATCAATCGATCCTTTAATCTCATCAAACCATCTCCGTGCACTTCCAACTAATGAGATTGGAAAACAACAACTCTAAGTTTATCCTGATTTACAAAATCGATTGGGTCAACAATTTTGAGGAAGTATTCGATATACTTGACCACGTCTTCTCCATTAGTTCCATCAAAGGCATTCTTATGCAAATCATCAATGAATTTTCCTTTCAGCTCATAAGCATTCTTTCCATTAACCGTAATGCTTGTAATCCCAGAATAGTAATTTTCTTGGCCATTAGTTGCGAATTCTTTCATAGTTGATTTCGTTTCCATGTCTGTCATCTCTTCTTCAATCAACTAGCTTTGATAAGTTTGATCTGTAACAAAGGTAAAAATATCAGTAGGATTTGTTCTGAACAAAGATTGGAAATTAAGCGCGGAAATCAAACATGAATTTTAAAGCAACTGACAATGTATCAGATGATCGGTACGCCGTATGCAATAGAAGTGAATACGCTGTATTAATCAGTTGAATGGATACGCTGTATTAGACAGAAGGTTGGATATGCCGTATCGATTTATCGACCAGAATAGTGTATTTGTGAAAACAATTTAAATATGCACAAACA
>BQNB010181494.1:0-12062 GCA_026074375.1 Tanacetum coccineum
ATAGAATTATTGGCTCAACAATTGCAAAAGGTTAAGCAATAAATACAGTTAATAGAATTATTCATGTTTATATATACAAACTTTCCTGAAATAGCTTGCAGTTATCTATTCAAGATTTCACGACAAACCCTTCTTTTATTAACTGTAAAATATTCCATTAAACTAATAGGCTAACCTAGATAGTATGATCTCTTAATTTGTACATGATACAGCCTTCAAAACAAATTAAGAAGTACTAAAAATGACAAAATACTAGTTGTATCACTTTTTTATGTGTTATAGCATACGCTTTAAGTCTTTATACCATTACCCTAGTTAATTAGATCCGAAGAAAACGTCATAACTAGATATTATATAGCACAGTATATACTACTCCTTCCGTCCCACATTAAGTGTCCACTTGACTTTTTCAAAGTCTTTTTTCTTCAACTTTGACCTTAATGATTTCTTCTTATGTTATATGATACTTGATGCAAGATATATGAATGGATAGAGTTTTGAATATATTTTTCGTTGGTATAATTTTCGTTCAATATTATATAACACAAACAAAAATATTTATGGTCAAAGTTGATGAAAAAAGACTTAAAAGATTCCATTGTGGACACTTAATATGGGACGGAGGGAGTAGAATACAAGTATACATCAATTAAACACGCACATTCCAGTGTTAATTAGTCTTTGACAAATGAAAAACAAAACAAATACGTACATACATACATTGGCGATATGTTATATGAATTCCATACATAGTTATCTACTCAACAAAGCTTAATCCAACAAATCTGATAATTAAAACCACTTCAACCATTGCGTATTTATATTGTACAGGACTAGATCGATGTCACTTTGATATTAGTACTTACACTCTAGTCACCATAAGATACTTGCATATTTTCTTTCTTTTTCTTGTTGATGTAATTAGTAAGCTCAATTTATGTTTTTTTAGTTAATTACTTCCAGAGATCAACCTGGCAAGAAGAGGTGGATATGGAGGCGCATTCTGAAGCTAATTCGTCACTCTTAGAATCACTTAAAAGCACGTTCATGTGTTCAGCCATTTGAGCAGATGATGGAGGAGGATCGGAAGGATCTTGATCATTACTAAGCTGAGAAGCAACAAACTTATCCAATACCCGCCAATCAGTCACTTGAAGATCTTGTTCGCTGTTTTTACCATAAAGCAGGTTGATGTTCAACTGGTGGTTTGAGGGCTGAAAAGTATGTTGAATTTTGGGAGACACTAATTGAGGAAGTTGAAGAAAGGAGTGATCATGAGGCAAGTTGTAATGCAACTGATCAAGCTCAGGTTTTGCCGTTAATTGATGATGGTATGAACTATTTGAAGTGTGGGGGTGGGTTATCCTTCTTGGAGATTCAAAGTTTGGCATGAATGAGACCTGATCATCAAACCAACACAATGAATCATGTTCATCCATCCTTCGTACAGTTGTTATTCGTTTCTTGAAAACCCTGCATACAACCCATCCTTCTTCCTGTTACAAACAAAGCCACTATTTCATTAGAGAACATCAATAAAACAATTTCTAATAACTTATTAATTTCAAAGGCATATATGGACCATAAGAATCAATTATATGATATAATTTTTTTTAACTGACTAAAACATGTTCACTTATGAATATGGATCATATTAAAAATGCAATAAAAGCTTCCTTTTAGCCTAAAACTAAGATGTATAAGGTTACTATATCACATGCCATTTTGATTCTGGAGTTTAAGAAAGTTGCTTATTGAAATAACTTTCAATAAATTTAACAAAAGTAATATTATAGCTACTACAAAGAGATATCTATCTAATACTTGCCTGAGTAGCCCCATTTTCATTTGTTTCGAGTCTATATTCATGCATGATCCAGTCTGATTTCTGTCCGTTCGGAGCTCGACCTTTGTAATACACCAATGTTTTTCTCATGCCAACCAGATTATGCTTAGAGTATATACCCTTGTCTCTTCCAGTTGCTTTCCAGAAACCGGCTTTTGTAGCTCTATTTGTTCGAGTTCCTGTCGGATACTTTTTATCCTTGTGGCTAAAGAAATACCACTCATTTTGTTCATCGGTTCCTAGCTTGCATAATTCTGTTTAAATAACATAAAATTATTAACGAACCACACGAATAATTATTATACATTTTTAATTAGTGTTTTCTTTTTTTTTGAAAAGCATACATTTTAATTAGTACTATAAGGTTTTGCATCCATGGCATGAGTAACACATTTAGTTAGGCCGTATTACATAACTCAGAAATGTATCAACATATTGTTATAGATTGCAAAATTTAAGGCACCTCAAACTTGGTATATGATGAACTGAAGTACCTTGAAGATCCCATGGCTCAATTCTATAGAGATCAATGTCTTTAATAACATCAAGATCAATTCTTGTTGATGCAATTTTTTTCCGTAGGTAGTAATCTACAAGCTCTTCATCTGTTGGGTGGAATCTAAAACCAGGAGGAACATGTGAAAAGTTATTCATATTCTAGCTGGAACTTACGATGTCAAAAACCTGCATTTGAGAAAATGAAACATTAATAAACGGTAGAAGTGAAGACAAAAAGATCATCATGTGTCTTATATATTGCATAGAATGTTGAAATTTATGGTATCATAATACGCTTTCTAAACAATTCCAGAGAAAAACTATTAACATATATTGATTTAAGGTATGTGACAACTAGAAATCCGTAAAAGCATAGACAAAACAGACGACACAGCAAGAAAAACAATTGAAATAACTACACATTCACATGCTAATGTATAACCGTAACATATCATAAGATGGGCTTTGAAATATGGAAATATGCGTGTTAGCTTCTAATCAATCAACTAGTCATACATTGAACCTTTAATGTGTAACCCTAACTCATACATTGAACCTCTAATGTGTAACCCTACCTTATACGTTGAACCTCTAATGTGTAACCCTAGCTCATACATTAAACCTCTAATGTGTAACCCTAACTCATACATTAAACCTCTAATGTGTAACCCTAGCTCATACATTGAACCTTTAATGTGTAACCCTAACTCATACATTGAACCTCTAATGTGTAACCCTAACTCATACATTGAACCTCTAATGTGTAAACACTAGCTCATTCATTGAACCTCTAATGTGTAACCCTTACCTTATAGTTAACATTTATATGTTAACCCTAACTCGTTACGGTGAACTTGAGAAAACCAAAACGATGAACCGGGGACTCGATGCCGAAATGAACCGAGAAAGAACACCATTTCATTATATAAACAATATAAAGAAAATTGTTATATTTGATAAGATAAAAATTAAAAAAACTTATTAGTATTTATATTTATAATGCTTTACAATTTAACATAATTTTTAATGAGATAACCCTTTTCCAGGACATTCGCTGGGGATAAATATTTCAATCGATGAGGGAAAGTTTTCGTTTTAGCCCTCCATAATTTTTCAAATAAGCGCCTTTCGCAAACGACAAAATGAAAAGTTTCCCCGCGACATGTCGCTGGGATTGTCGCTGGGGGGATGTCGTTGACAAAGTCAAAAGTTATTTATCGTTTCCAGCGGACATGTTCGCTGTGGGATTGTCGTGTGCGGAAAAAACCTTATCATTTAAATTAGGTCTGCTGTTTCTAAAGAAGACCATAACCGATTTTTAAACACAAAAAAAACATCTCTTTGACGATTTTATCATCAAAAAAACCACCACCACACACCACTCATCGCCACCATCACCACCACCACACCACTCATCGCTACCATCACCACCACCACGGCATAACCCACCACACACGAGCACCCCTCATCTAAAAGTTTAATTCTTTTTCTCTTAATCCTCTAAAATATTAATTCTTGGTATTTGTGGGAAAAGTAGCTGTGTCGACAGCGGGGGATTTTTTTTTTGGCGGGACAGAGGGGTTTTTGGCGGGGCTTGTGGGATTTTGGCGGTTGGGATGCGGGGGTTTTTGCGAGCTGAGCAGCGAGTTTAATAAGGTGTGCTTTTTTTTATATACTTTAGTATCACCTGCGCATGTCGTTGGGGGATTGTAATAAATTATTAATTTTTGTTTAACAATTGAATTTTTTGGTTGTGGCGGGGCTCAGCGGTTGGGTTTTAATAACGTTGGGGTTTGTAAAAACTTTATGATCTTGTTTTAGGATGTTAGAGATTAAATTCAGAAAATCCGTCTTGATTTGATCATCTCTATAGAAAACCCGTCCGTAATTATTTTATTAGTAAATTTAATTTCGGAAAGTCCCTAGTTTTGGGATGCTCTTTTTAATGTTTTGTCTCATTTAGGATATGAATGAGTATAATTGGGTTACTATTGAGATCGGATTTCGACAGTGTTCTGTTTACTCCTACGATTATGTCTTTAATACACATATTTGGGAGTTGAGGGGAAGATGCTTCCAAAACTTTTCTCAAATTGTTTAAATCGGTTTTATACGCATTCATATTGAGACGAATCCATTTAAAAGAGTGGTGTTAGGAATTGCCCTTCCATTGTTTGCACTAGGTGAACACCTCTCCTCCCAAAATTGAACAAAACATCTGGATGGCTTCAATTGTTGCCTTCCATGTTAATAATAAATGTATAGATAAACGCAGGGTAGTTATTCCTGATAAGAGTTGGTTAGAAAAACCGGTGGTTCCCGAGAATTTTATGACGTGTCCAGAAATTCGTAGCTCCATTGCACGCGTTAGTGAATAGTGCGGAGAAGGAAAGGAAATTAGATGTCATGCTAAAGATGTCGAAATATTTATTCATAACCCATCGAATGGATTGGAGTTCATTATTATGATAAAGGGGTTGGGGACCAACTTTATACCGATGGGACAAGGCACGGTTGGAACAGGCTCCTACCTACGCACGCTTTCAAGCTACACTACGCCACCGCCTCTCATGAGGTGACATGACAAGCGTTACTCGATGATCTTTGCCTATTTCCTACCGATAAATGAACACAATGAACCATACAAGGAGATTTGGTAGACTAAGTAAAACGAAAACCGACTCAAGCTACACGTAACGAGTTTGAAGATTATATTCCAGTGCCAACGAGGCGCTGTACCCCGGTTGTGACCATGTGACTCGATTAGACTTTTTTGGCAAAGTTTACCTATTTTAAGGTTAAAAAGGTATTGACGGATTCTATATTCAATGAAAATTTAGAGTGGTTACAATAGGCATTACCCTGAAAGTAAAGGATACAAGTTCCCACCATCATACTATGCCATAAAGAAGACATTTAAAACGATCGGGTTAGGGTACGAGTCGATACATGCTTGTGAACACGATTGTTGCTTATTTCGGGGAGAAGTTAACAAAGATTTGCAATTATGTCCGGTGTGTAATACGAGTAGATGGAAAGACAGTGACACTCCAGGGGATGAAAGTTCCTAGGTAGGTGTTGCGTTAGTACTTTCCGATCTTTCTAGTATTTACAACGTTGTACCAAGTCTAGACACACTGCAAAAGACATGATTTGGCATGCTACTGGAAAGTGTACGGAGCCCGGTAAGATGCAACACCCGGTTGATGGTGGAGCTTGGAAGATGTTTGACAGGAAGTATTCCAGATTTTGCTAAAGAACCAAGAAACTGTGTCGACTAGGGGTTTGTGTGCTGATGGTTTCAATCGTTCGGCAACTTAGTCGCGTACAGCATGTGGCCGGTGATATTGACAACATACAATCTGCCTCCGTGGTTATGTATGAAAGAAAGTAATTTTATGCTGACGTTGTTAATTCTTGGCCCTAAATCCCCGGGCAAGGACATTGATGTTTACTTGAGGCCTTTGATTGAGGACCTGCAGGTTTTATGGGACAAGAAAGGTGTTGAGCAACTACAGACATTGTACCTCTTTCAGGACATACTTTCAATATGAGAGCGATGGTTTATGCCATAAATGATTTTGACTGCTCGAAGTAGTGTGTCTGGGTGGAGGGTGGGCAAGGTTCAAGGCATGCCCGTACTTGTAATGAAGACTACTTCATCTATTGGCTGTGAAAAACAAAATAGTTACTGTGGCCACAGAGATTTTAAGGAAGCCCATAAAATGGAGGAGTTCACGTGAATTCAATGGCGATACTGATCACAGAGATCCTCCTAAAGAATATCCTAGGGATGTAATCCTGGCTCAGCATGCTAGATTGCTAACGCGTGTGCCGGGTAAACATCTGAAACATGGGGGTGTGAAGATAAAACGCAATGTTGAAGTCGAGCTTAACTGGACTAAACGGTCTATTTTTTACGAGCTTGAGTATTGGTCTTTTATTTCACTAAGGCACAATTTAGACATCATGCATATCGAAAAAAATGTGTTGGAGGCCATCTTGAACACTTTGTTAATGAATGACAAATCCAAAGACACCGCCAAGGCAAGACAAGTCTTGCAAAATTTTGGGCACTTCGAATGGACCTATGTGGTCTAACCAAAAAACCCACAAGGAGAAGATCAGTGAAGCACCAGGTGCGTTATTCTTTCACACCAGAGAAACAGAAAAAGTTTTGTCAGTACTTCAAAGGCGTTAACTACCGAGTGGGTTCGGATCATGCTTCAAGCACAAGTGACCGATTAATGATAAAATTAACGGGCTGAGTCTCTGATCTGTCATATAATGATGCAACTGTTTACTTCCTTATGGACTCAAAAATTACTTGCCAGATTATATGCAAAAACAATAATGAGCTATCTTCTTGTTTAAGCAACTCTGCTCTGCAACTTTGAGGAGGATGACATGTGTGAAGCTCTTCGGTCAAGGTGGTTGGATATTCTATGCGAGCTTGAGCGCATTATATCCTCCTTGCTTTCTTTGAACATTATGATTCCCTGGCCCATCCATGTTTAGCTCTAGTGGCTCTTGAATGAGGGCATATTCACCCCGGTTAGATTTTTCCATTTGAAAAGGATTCCTGAAGAGCTAAAAGGTTATGTAATGTGTAAAATAAAGCTAAGCCGGAAGGGTTCGATTCGCGAGGGTTATGTTTGCAGAAAGAAGCATTGACTTTAAGTTCTCATTATTTTCGGGATGTTACCACGAAATTTAATCGTCTCGAACGTAATGTGGACCCCCCTCCCCCAACGTGTCAGTTTCAGGCGTTCCGGTCGGTATGCAATACGATTGGTTTACGGTCGTTTCCTCCTTTTGGTGCCAAAGAGTTCAATAAAGCGAGATGGTATGTACTTCACAACAGTCCTGAGATCGACACGTACCGGGCCCAGTTCCAGAGGTACGCGTTTTTTAATTTTGTAATTTTTTTTTCTTAACTTATCATTTCGACGACTTATTCTAATACCATGAACGTTTTTCAGTTTATTTCCAGAAAAAAACATGCTAGAAGAATTCACCGGCTGGTTTAGGACGCTGGTAAACTTAGACTTATTTTGTGTACTTAAGTGTAAAAATAACAATATCATATTTTTTGTTCTCTATCTAATCATATCTTCTTCATAGATTTGTGAACGTCACGCAAACAATCTCCAAGACCCAGAGGTTAGCACAACCAGCGAGTTATTCGCTTTGGCTAATGGACCATCAAGGACTCCAATGTCAGTAAACGCTTGCGTAGTAGATGGTGTGAGGTATGTGGTGCAGCAGCCGCGGTTGAACGTGCACAACTTAAACAGCGGCAGTTTGTCGCGCCGGCCCTGGACGGGGAAATGTCTGTATGGACCGCTTTCACGAAAAATCCTCGAGTTAAATATTTGTCGTTTTCAAAGTTGCGTTGTTCAGAGTTAAGTGGTTCGACACTCGCAACAATGGTGAGACAAGAACTTACCTTTTGAAACGGTATAATGACTCACAAATCTTCGGCTCTGTTTTGATTTTTTGTCTTGAGCTTAGAGCTACTTTTATTCAATATATGAAGAGAAGAGAATTTGCTGTAGAGCGGGAGTTAAGTGCTTTCAGCTACAATGAGTTCTTCCTATTGAACGTTGAGGGGTGGATAGAGGGTGGTAGGAAAAATGTTCAATACATTCTCGCAACACAATGGTTAAACAAGGTCTTTACCTTGATGATCGGCCAAAACCAAAGTGAAGTCCGCCATCTGAACCTTGTTAATCATAAAGTTTTTCAACAGGGGTGTCATCGTGGTAGAGAACGAACCTGAAATTATTACATTTGGACAACTCATCTGATCTCCCACCTTCTACTAGTGGGAATGACTTGGATAATGTCACCTTCTATATAGTTTTGCATATAGATGGTGAATCAACGGAGGTTGACGCACCGCCAGATATCATTGATGTTCCTGGCGAAGACGATGATATTAGCGATGATGAAGACCCCCTTCCTCATGATTTAGCAGATTCTGATGTTGAAGACCTCATCAATGATGATGATGGTGTTGAGAAAGTTTATTCCTAGTGAAGAAGAAGATTAACCTTGTGTTGTAACTTGCAAAATACACTTATATATTTGAATGAATGAATGAATGAATGAAATTGTTGTGGATTGTTTAAATGTGTAAATTTATTTGGATATTTGGATTTGTGCATGCTTGTATTATTTTGTTCATGAATTTCTACATGTTATGCTAATTGTACTTGTACAGATGGCTGATGTTGCACGAGCACATGGCGGGGACGGTGGTGGTGAGGATCCTTCACGTCCACCTCCTACATCATTCGGTTGCGCGGGTTGCTTCATCAACCGAGGTAAGAATTTCTGGATTATTGTAATACAAGCATAAATTTGATACATATATTGAACTTGCTTGCCTTGAACTTTTATGACTTTATCACTCACTTGATTTTGCAGGAAAAGGAAAGCGAAAGCCCAATTTGGGCGGCGTGAAAGCCGGCAGGAAGACCCGGGAAAGGACCCGGAACCAAGTATTAAAGGATGCGGTGGCCGCTAATAAAGGCCGGCCCATCGAGATCGGGTTCGAAGACCGTGCTGATAACACGGTTGTCCCTACCGGCCCCTACTCGACTCAGTGGGGAAACTACTTCGGGGAGATGATTAGGAGTATACCTTTGTATTACCCTTCCTGGCAGAAGGTCCCCGCGGGGGACAAGGCGAGGCTGATGGCCACTCTTGGGGTCAGTTATCCTTTTATGTTTATTTAATTATCGTGTTCATTTATTTAATTGTGTATATTTATCTAAATTCGTTTATTTATTTATATCATATAAATAAATAAACAAATTTAAATAAATATATAAATTATATTTCTAACTCTGTTTTCAATGTGTTGTATATGATTGCAGTCTACGTATAACCTCGAGCCGCATATGAGATCCGAGCGATGGCCTAGAATCGAAGGATACATTCAGGCTCAGTTTGGAAAATCATATAACACCAACAAGGCAACCTTGAAGAGGGAGCATTGGATCAGAGACCCCGAGACTGGAGCTTATGATTTGGATCGGATCAGGCGGGGCAAACCCGATGAGTACACGGATGATGAGTGGGAGAAATACATCAACTTCTGGAATGACCCTGCCAACGCCCAGCGAGCCGAAACAAATAGGCTGAATCGGTCCAAGAGCACAGTGGTATCACGCCATGGATCTCGGTCGATCCCTCTCACTCGACATCTGATGGTAATTATTATTATTATTATTGATTTTACATACATATATATATCTGATTATACATTTTGGTGTGTTAAGATTTGTCGTTTTTAATTAGATTGATCTTATATGCGTGTGTATGTACAGAAAATGACGTCGGCAACCCAAGAGGAACCATCAGAGATCGACACGTTCTATCGTCTCCACACCGTTAACGGTGTATTCCAAGATCCTGAGGCTCTCCGGATGTATGTAAGTATTCTTTCAAACCATACTTTAATGAATCATCGATTAATAATGTAGCAACCCGACTAATATATTTACTATCTTGTGTTATTGTCACTACATAGGATAGGATGAGGGAGCTCGAGGCGACGGGTGAGCACACCACTGCAGAAATCAACGCGATGGTCCGAGGCGGAAAGCTTCGCGGCCACATTCCTGGCGTGGGTCCGGTAATGCCAGGATACGTCCGCTCTAGGCTGAGCTATACCGCACCCGTTGACAGAAGCAGGGATGTCGATTTCATGATGAGCTTGATGAGGAGCGACAACAGGTTCGCGGATGCTTTTGCTCGGTATGATTCAGGTGGAGCCAGCGGGAGTGGCGGGAGTCGCGCGCGTGATAGAGAGGATGGTGATGATACGGGGGGTGAGGATGGTGGCGATGACACGAGTTAGTCGTGTTATATGTTCATTAGTATGGTACATTATTTCTTTATGTTTATCTTGTGGACTATTGACTTGTTTCCCTAGTATGCTACATTTAAACGCTTGTTTCCCTAAACTATCATGTGCACATATTCGGCTTTTGGACGATTTCCCTATATTAGATTTTGGTTTTGGTACAAGTTGTGGTGTATTTTGTATTGCGAGATGCGTTTACTTTGTATTTGTGTTTTGGTACAAGTTGTGGTGAGTGTATACAGGTTTTGGTAGATTTTTCCAGAAAAAATATGGAAATGCTGCTGTGCAGGCTGTATATAAAAAAAATTGCAGACTTTTCCCCAGCGACATGTCGCTGGGGAAAATGTGCAATTAACTTAAGATTTTATTATTAACTTTAAATATTTGGTTTTAATCAGAAGTTTCCCCAGCGACATGTCGCTAGGGAATCTACTGCCACCGTGGTACCAATTCCTTGACCAAAAAATACGTGGGGCCCACTTTTCGCTAGGGATTGTCGCTGGGGAACGTTTTGCCATCGAGCTTACCCCATCAACTTTTCCCCAGCGACATTTCGCTAGGGATAGATTTCCCCAGCGACATGTCGCTGGCGAAAGGGTCGGAATGTTGCTGGGGAAAGCATCGAATGTTGTAGTGAAGGCATGTTCTGATTAGTTCTTTTTATTGTGTTTCCTTAGCTTTCAATTTGCTTAAATGTTGTTTCTCTTTATCAGGTCTCCGACTACCAAAGGTATATGGATGGCAAGGTGTGCTGGTATTGAGCCTTGCACCGTTGTAATGGATCTTGAGGGTACCTATAGAGGAGAGGTTAAAAAAGTTTAATATTGTTTTTATTGTTATCTTATTGTTTGATCGTATTTAATAAGATATTATGATTTTTCCAGGATGATACTGCATTCAAGAAACAAAGTGCGCCTTTTGCACTTGCTGTTTCAGATATAGTGCTTATAAACATGTAAGTCTGATGGTAGCTCCAGATAATATGTTGCCAGTTCTGAACTTTTTATGGTTAATCGCACCAAAATGTTACATACAATTGCACTGAAATCTTGACGTATGTTACATACAGTGGTAAAAAGGTAAAATAAGCTGTATTATTATAGAAACAAATTACGTTACTAATAAGTTTATGTTATACAGGTGGTGTCGTGATATTCTGTGTGAGCTGGCTGCAAATAAACCCCTTTTAAAAACCGTTTTCCAGGTACATTATCTGTATATATAATTTATCCATTTCTTATCTCCCATTTGTTAATCTTCTTCTTGTTGTTTTTCAGGCTATGCAGTTATTTACTCCACGTGCGAGAACTTTAATGTTTGTTCTACGTGATAAAACGAAGGTAAATTTTTGTCTCTTGGACCTTGTGTTGGGGTAGCATAATCTGATGTGGATTTGATTTATATATTTTTGTTTCTTACAGACACCTCTTGAAAGTCTAGAGTCTGTTTTGATTGAAGATATCCAGAAGGTAAGAACCTAGATTTATCACTTCCATGATAGGACGATATATCACCTTAAAAAGTAACCTAACCAAACTACTTATGAATGATTATATGTTATTTGGTGTAGATATGGGATTCTGTTCCTAAGTCAGAAGCTCACAAACACACTCCACTGAGAGAGTTTTTTCATGTAAGAACCCAGATTTATCACTTCTATTGTATTTTTCAGTCATTTAATCAGACATTATATCATGCAAATCAATCATATAAGAACTTATTGTTTGAGTGAACAGGTTCAAGTTGTTGCACTGTCTAGCTATTGTTGGGATTTAACAATCTAGGTAACCATTAGCTTACGAGTACGCAGCGGATGGATCTAGTAATAGCATATGGTTAACA
>BQNB010181495.1:0-12586 GCA_026074375.1 Tanacetum coccineum
GCCGTATTGACTAAATCAATACGGCTTATTGACTTATTGATCCCTATACGGCGTATTCATTCATTTGATGCGCCATATCCACTCTCAGAACAAAAGGTTTAAATTTCTATACTCTTGTGCTTTCCTCGTTGATTTTGCAGATATGGCTCTTCCACCACGTGAGCAGAGACACCGATTTCTTAGGTACGAGGGGTTGGAGTATACTGATTCAGATATAGCAGATTTTGAGTCGAGGTTGGAGAGGATTTACAGTCGAGAGATACACAGGGTACAGGTTGTGGATTTTTAGGGTATGCCCGAGCTTCTAAGGGATGGTTTGTTTGCTAGGATGGTGATGGAGCACCGTGATGAGGCTGGTGTAGTAGTGTTTACTAGTCAGGCTTGGAGGAGGATGTTTAGTACTAGGGGACCACTGGTTTGGGAGCTTATTCTGGAGTTCCTTAGCACACTCAGATTTGGAGAGGTATTACTTGATTTGGATGCTCCCGGTACTATTCAGTTTTAGTTAGGTGGAGCCACGAGACAATTAAGCTAGAGGCAGTTTATTCTGGCCTTGGGATTACACACCAGGGAGGAGATGGAGTCCCCCGGTTTTGCTAGGTACTGGAGTGAGAGTGAGAGGATGATCCCTGGGTAGGGGTATCTACATGATTATTGGAGGGACATTTCGACCGATGGAGATTTCTTGGGACCTCCCCCTTCCTACACTTTGATCAGGGATCCGATCTTGAGACTATGTCATAGGATGATGGCACACAATATTGCTGGGAGGAGTCAGGCACCTAAGAAGGTGAACGTGACTGATTTGTTTTACCTGAGAGGGTTGGATGTTAGATCGGTCAACATCCCTTACTTGTTAGCCCGATATTTAAGGAGGTTTTCCGCTGGGAGGAAGAACGGGGCGCATATTTCTAATGGAAAGTTTATGGGACGATTGCCTCAGCATTTTAGATTACTAACTTCGGAGATTCTAGGAGGATTGACGGTTGTTGCCCCTGAGCTTCAGATGATTGACATGGCAGAGTTGGCTAGACTGCAGATTTGGTCGCAGTTTGATGATACTTTAGGCTTGGTAGCAACGGGACAGAGAGGGTAAGACCCGAAGCTGCGGATTGGTGCCCCTACATCGTTGAGGAATGCTCTCTGCTGATGGGAAGACCATGGCTATTCCAGCACCCGTACAGGCACCACAAGAGCCACCACCACCTCCTCCAGCTGTTGCCAAGACCATGCCACAGAGGATGGCCAGATTAGAGGAGGACGTGCACAAGATTCGTGGAGCATTGACTGAGCAGCGCGAGGTAATTGACGCGATGGCTCATGATTTTTCCAGATTCAGTTCATGGGTTGTCACTGGCCTAGGACGGATGATGGACAGGGCATGAGTTACCTACGTACCATATTCTCATACCCATGTACCATACTAGAGGCGCGTCAGACGCAAGACTGATGAGGCCAGCACCTCCACGACTCAGCATGACCTACAGCAGCCTGACCATGATTCCTCCTAGCCTTATCTTTTTCTATATTTATCTGTACCTTTATATGTATTCAATGTCCGTGATTAAACATGTTCCATTATAATTTTTGCGTATTATTATCTTGGTATGACCATTTGTTGTTTGTATGTGGAATATAATCAAAGCCTGCAGTAAGTTCACATCAAAGTTCATGAAATATACAAACCAAGCAGGATATCACACTAGATAGCAAGAATGGAAAAGAGAGACGACTGTCAAATGTGTGGAAGCTGGAGAAAAAGTCTAACTTAAAGACTTCACTTTAAAACAAAAGTGATTCTAAGAGACAAACCTAATTGTTATTTAATTTTATCGAGTATGTATCCCAGACATCAATACGACGTAATCCAACCCATACCATACGTGCAGAATTGATTGTCTAGACGTAACAGTCTTTAATTTTTATGTACTTTAAAACATTTATTGTCATATTTAGAATACGCGTATTCACCAACCTGATACGCAGTATACACCAGTTTGGATCTGTATTTTTGTTTAATTTTATTTTAATTATCCGTATGTATCAAGATAGGATTGCACATGTTTTTCTATATAGGACGTCGTGAAAGAAATGGAGGAAGTTGGTGGAATGCTTATTTTTGGAATTTCTATGTATTGGTGATGTTCATGCTAGATTCAAGACAGCTTTTTTACACCACACAATCTGCTCATAAAACGAAACAGGAGAAACAACCGAGCAAATAAAGGGGAGTTTCTTTACTAATATTTTTAAATTCCTGTAATTTAAATGTTTTATATATACAATGAGGACGTTGTATACATTCAAGTGGGGGATGAAATTAAGAATGTTTACTTAACACTAAAATGTTTTTAAATTATGCTCAAATTTAAAAAAAATCAAGCATACTTTTGTGAAATTACATGTTACATAACCCGCACACAATAACCCTTGTTAGATATTGTGAGGATTTAAACCTTTCCGTTTCCAAATGTTTACCTAAATTCCACAAACATCCATGAGTGGTGCCGGTGATGTTGTAGACTGTTAGAACTTGGCTTGGTATATCTATTCGTGACCACAAAAATGATTATTATAGATTTAAATTGAGAGTACTTATTTAAATGTGGTAAATTTTTAAGAATTAACACCCAAATCGCCTTATATGTTAGCTTATTAACTAACTACACCGGGCTAGTTTTTAACCTAGTTGATTATGCTCTGTATAATAACTAATTATATGGCTAGACACATGTGAGCCTATGGGGTCACACACATATACACTGAGGTACCATTTTATATATCGTGTTTATTGTATTTACGGTATATAAATAACCTACGTAACTCGGGATCAATATTGGGCTTCTAATAAATAAGTAGTGTACTATATTTATTGGACTTGAAAAGTTTAAGAAAGCCCACTAAACACCCATAAGGGTGGCCGGCCTATAGAAAAAGAAAAGAGGGATAAGATCAAGTTTTATGGTAAATAATTATGAGATATTCTCTCAATAATTTGAATACAAATTTACCATAATTACCTCCTCTTTTCTCTCTATATAACACGCCACACAAACACATACAGGATATGTGTTTATGTTTTTCTTGATCCAACTTTTGTATCTTGTCCATTCAAAAGTATTTTACAAAGCTACGAGGTTAAGACTAGCATCTATTTGGTATACAAGGAAGTGTAGTGTGGATACATCATAGAGGTGATCTCCATTGATCACTTGGTTTCATTGGAAGTGTTGTGTTAAGGTGAAGGTCACCATTTGATTCTACCGATCACGCTACAAAGGTATTACTTTTCTTGTTTTTCTTTGATTGATCATACGACTTTATGGATCCGTTGATAGGTGCTTGTACCGCTGCGTTTTATATTTGATTATATGATATTCATTTAATTCAGCACCTATAGTGGTATCACGAGCCATCATATGATGTCATATGATCATCTTGTATGCGTAAAAATGGCTAAAAACGCGTGTTTTTAATGGAATCAAATGGATAATTTTAAAACAGCCTCTAAGGCCTATTTTTTGAAATTAATTCGACCCATATAGGGTCTTATGATCTGGTATTTTTGATCCCATATCCATTTGTTATGCATACTTTAATTGGTTTTGTTATCGGGTACGTGTAAAAGGGCCTAAATCGCACGTTTTGGAACGATTCTTGAATCGGTTTTAAATCAGCCCTTTAGGCATTAATTTCTAAATTAAAATGGTTGTTATTAGGTCTTTAATATAGTACTAAATGATCCGTAAGCCATTGGTTACACGTACAAATCGGGGTTTTAATTCTTGTTAATTTATTTCTTCGATTCGTTGGCTAAACAATTTATTTATTGTTAATCATTTTGTTTCCATGGAAAATACATGCATGTTTGCCCATGGACTTAGCCAACACCTTGATAATACATGATAATTATGTTTAATAAAATGTTGTGTAAGCAAAGCCGAAGAAAACACATGACTGTTAGTGACTTTGATTCGCTTGCTGTTGCAATTTACTAAAATTTCAGTTTTGGTTTTGCCATTGTTTCGGCTATCTTTTGTATGGTTTTATTTTCGTTGTAGCCATTGTTTTGCACTCTTTATAGTAGTTAGATGATGAGGATTAATGTATTTAATCATAAATTATTGTACCGATGTTTGGATTCAAATGACGCAAAAGTTTTAAAGGGCATAAAGTCAAATTCGAGCTGCAGGAGTAACCTCCCACTAAAAGTGGGTTTCCCGGAGTTCTTCAAGGAGTTAGAAGCTGAAATTTTGGGAGCAGGAGCACAACTCATAGGGCTACAATTTCTTCAACTGGAGCTCAGATTGGGGAAGACTCCTTCCAGAAGTTTCAGGCCCGTTAAGTCAGCTGAAATTTTTATGCAGTTGGGCTTCAGTCCATTTGGGGCTTCACTTTCCAAGATAGTTCTTGGAGCACGTGGAGCCCTCCTTGTGGTTGAGGGTTAACTCCTTATTGAATTATTGGTTCTTGTGATGCTCAATGAAACCAAGCATAGGTTTTTTCATGCGGTTGAGGCTTTGCATACCTTGTGGTTGTGTTTTGTTTGTTTGCTTTTATATAAGTTTTTTGGAATGTATATAAACTTGCGAATGATTTTATAAAACAAAAATAAAACACAAACCATTTTTTAGAAACTAAATCAATTGATTTATAAAAGAAGTTTAAATATGATTTGAAACTAAACACTTGTTTTTTTATAAATAAAACCCCACTAAATAAATGTTATGATTGTTATTTAATTTTATGTATTGTTCAAACTAATATTTATTCCACTTAGGTTATATATAGTCCCATGAAAATTGAACAAATTTATCACACTAAATGATATAAAACAAGTATTAGACTTAAGTTAAAAATAGTTTTTTTAACTTGTGCTACGAAGGATGTATGCATGCTTCCTCGTACACACCTTTTTTTTGATCATTTATCAAAAATAATACCCGTCAAATTTAAGTCATGTCGTCCAATTGGTTGAGAACACTTGCATTTGCTCGTCACTCTGCGTGAGACGTAGGTGAAGTGTAACCCAAGGTGATTATTCTCTATGCGTGAGACCTAGATATATTCTCACATGTTCTTACATTGGATGACTTAATAGAGTTAAGCAGGTGAGACCTTGGCTCGAGGCAAAGATGGGACTAAACATTCCAGCTTGACATTGTTTCTTCGGTAACAAATGTCATGAGTCCCATGTGGTCTAAGAATTGCACAGGTTTTGCAATTGGTAAACGTTACCTACCTATTGAATCTATCATTGCTATCAGATCAATTGATGTGATGGTGAAACCTCAATAAGGATCTTAGCCTTTTCGTAAAATTAAATTTATTAATATTATAAACTCTGGTAGTTAATTTATAAAAGGATAAATTATCGAAAATACTACATTAAACTTTGTAAATTTCTATTAATGAATTTATGCAACACGAACCGTTAAACAAAAGTTTGTTTTCTTACTTGTATATGAGTGAAGGACAAACTAAGTCTTCTTTCCTTGTAAGAAAAAGACTTATTCCTATCCTTTCTACTTGTATGAGAAAGCTATAATAGGAACACTTGATTTTTCCAATCCTAATCAAACTCAAAGCATACTTACTCGAGAAATCGTTTTATCTTGTAAAAGTCTAACAGTTAAGTACGGTTGCACATCTTACTTGGATGACTATAGAGCATGTATTCAGTAGCCACCAAAACGATACATTCTTGAAGCGTCAAGACATGGTATGAGTTTTAATAGTTAGAAATGGAAATCTCAATGAATCACGAAAGAGGAAAGGAAATTAATAGCATGTTTTTTCTAGTAGGTTTCCTTAACTCAATATTTTTCCTAAGATTCTACACACCATTAAGGTAATGTAGAAAGAGGAATTGCATGCAAAACTTTCAAGTTAAAGAATAACATTGATGGCTAGTCCATCATATATATAGTAGAACTTGATGCACTTCCTTGAATATCTAAGTACAAGTTTACTAGTCCGTGAGGCTCACATTAGTGATAATGTGCAGATATTCAAAGAGTAGAAAAGTAAATAAATTGCAACTTGCACTTATTGGTATAGACACAACTTTTAATGTGATCTTTATCTAATGGACAAAGTTTTTACAACAGGATATAGACGAACATGTAATGTTGTCTAAATTCAGTGGGAGCTATAGGCTTATCACCTTGTAAGTGACTCATTTTATTTCTAGCTGGTCTTGAAATAATACATTACTTTTCACAAGTAAAGCACTATAATTTTATAAGAATCATTGCATATTATTCTATTAGATAACTTGTCGCTTTTCGGTTGTCGCTCCTGAAGCACGTATCTTACAATACTTATGCAGATTGCTTATTAAAACAAAGTACAATATATACTTGTAAAATGCAATGTGATTTTATTTTGACTTTAAATCAATAACTATCTGTACATTGTCATATTATTTATACAAACATACGGAAGCATGGTGGACTCATAACCCACTAGTCTTAGGATCGTAACCTGTCTCATAATATGCTCACTTGTTTTTATAAATACTTGATGTTGTGCCATGCACAAGTGGGAGAAATCCTAATTGTGTGCAAGGTACAACACATAAAAATATGACTAATGGTTTTTCTTAACCGCGTGGTAAGAAATAAAAAAAAAAAAAAGAAAGCTAATATTCTACTAGGACTTATACACCTCGATGTATGCTGCCCTACTTAGAACTAGTGTCAAGAAATAATGAATACCTACTTCATCATATTCACTAAAAGGTTTAGCCAATATGATTGTGTCTTCTTGTAAAGACATCAATAAGAAGCATGTAAATTAACTTGAAAAGATAGTTGAAGCCAAGAGTCGGCGTTCAATAATACTTTTTAATATGATTTATTTCTTTCTTGTAAGGCGATAAACATCAAGTCTTGAACTGTTTCTAAGGACATATAAAGTAAAAAATTTATCTTTCATGTCTCCTTGACACACATGAACATGAAGTCATTGAAATGTTTCAACACACTTATCACATAATGTAGCGATAACGTGTTATGTCGTTTCTAGTTAAAGACATTACATAAATCCCTAAACTTCTTTTAAGACTTATACATATAGCATGCATTCGCTTAAAATTAACTGTTAATGCCAATTATGGTTAAACAAATTGGCAAGTATGTGATCCAAAGTGTAATATTAAATTATGGAATTGAGATAACTGCCTCATAATCCATACTGCAAAGAATAAGCCACATTGCTATGGTATGTCTGATGTTAAAATCAAACTCGTTGATATTGTTTTGCTTTTGAATGAACTTAAACTACCATACCCTCTAATCCTTATCAAGGTTAACAAAAAAAGTAAAGCCACTTTTTACTTAATAACGGTTTCCAATCAATAAGGTAACTATGACCCCATCAGATTATAGGAATGGGAAGACCCTCCCATTAAGTCTTAACTAAAGTTCACTGAATTGTGAATCACGTTAAGCGTATTATTAGCAAACTAGAGTCAAGAACTATCAGCATACGTTATACATCCCAAACAGGGATAATTTTATTGTTGCTAGACTTGCTGCATATTTGGAAAAAGTCTCCTCTTACATGAAGCAAGTGAGAGCATCTGTTTTTAGAGTAAGTCTCTTCTTACACAACCTTCTAAATACACTAGCTAACGACATGATAAATGTTAAGATATAGTCCATGAAAGAAAATCATTTTTGGAATGTGATTGATCTTTCACCAATCAGTATGACTGAGAGGTTAAATTGGTTCTTCTAGGAGAAGACTAATATGGACAGAAATGTACACATATTTATACGCACGCCTAGTGGCAAGGGTTTTACTTATACTCAAGTGATTGACTATGATTAAAGTTTCTTTTCCTTGCGAGCGTTAAAGGAATAAAGATATTAATTACCATACTTGATTTCATGAATACGAAATATGGCAATTGAATGTCAAAACTCCTTCTTGAATGATTACCATTGCGAGGATGTTATGTAATCAAAAGGGTTTTTGAATCTAAATTATATTTAGAAAATGTGCAGGCTGCAAAAATCCAAGTGTGGATTAGAGCATGCATCTAGGAGCTGGAATCTTAAGTTTAAATCAATAATTTGATTTTGATTGAAACAAAGATAACTCCTTGGTACGCCTTAAAGCTAGTCGAAGCATTATGTTTTGTTTTTCTTATATCTCATATGTTGTCAGCATATTAGAAATGATATTTCACCTAAGCTTGATTTTAATCCTTAGTTTGGAATAATGTTTCTATCGAGAGATATACGAAATAAAACATACAACCTTGGGACACATGGTTATTAGGATAAACACACGCGATTAACAAGTCTAACATAATATGACACATCATTGAGCAAGACTCAAAGTTCTATCTCACCTGATGAGTTGAGCACATGTATGAAAACGTTTGGTTCAGCTAAAGGTTTCATTATGTATGTCATGATATGTATTAGACTAATTGTAACACTTGCATGAATGCAAGATGAACTGACAACCATAGTAACTAAGTGAAAGTCATTAGACTACTATTGAAAGAACATTCTAAATGGCTTGCAAAGGACTAAAACATGTTCATCGTTTACGGATTTTTAATAAGGAGATTAGTGTTGAGTGTATACACTAATGCTTATTTTGATTAAGATGATTCTCAACCCTAGTCATAGCAGGATTTCATCATAAATGATAATACTGCGGACTAGACCTGCTTGATTGAAAGCATTGTTGCACTATTCATTAAAGAATAAAAATACTTTACAGTTTAGGAAGCTGTTAGGAAGACTGTCTCATATAGGTGGGTTTGCTTGCTTCAAACAACCTATGTAATTTGTTATGGCGATGCTAGCATTATTGTATTAGCACTTAAACGCACATATACAAAATGACAATCATTGTATTATTCAAAATTTTCACTAGTTATGAGTTTTGAAACAAGTGTTCTCAAAGGTCACTCAGATGACAACTAAGTTGGTACTTTTTACAAAGTTAATGTCTTGTTCCAAACATGTTTGTCATGCTAGGAACATTGAACTTTGACCTGCTAGTAGTATCATGTATATCCGTTTTTAGTATTTGGATAATGAAACGTTAAGCAGTTGTATTTAACAATGAATTGGTATACCTGGTATGATCGTCTTTAATTATACAACTGTGTTCTATATTAGCATGTTTAAATCCATGAATAATTTATTTATTCTAAATTGTCCATTGTCAGTTAATGATACAGGAGTATCATTGAAATAAGACAAATGTGAGTGTTTTGGTCATATTCATATGGTATGAATATTAAAGGATGATACTGCCAAACTCATATGTTGTTCATTGGATGAACATTGGACTGACCCAACCTACGAGTATTCACTACATGGATCGGCATCAATAGTGAATCTCGCAAGTGGTTATGGTAGAAAGAGCGACACTGAAAAGGAAGATGAACAAAGTCAGATAAAGCGCAAATATAGCAATACATCCAGTTCTATCGATGAGCAACCTAACAAAAGAAGGTGCAAAGCAGAAAATTTTGAGGCTATTTAGTACTTACTTGGACCCAACGAAGAATATATTGCTATTAGAAGTTATGAATACGATATTTAGGAAAGAAACGAAGATAATTTGTCAATAATCTACCAAGATAATTTTTAGAAAAAGGACAAAGGATGGATGGTAACTAGAGCAGAATAGAAAAAAAGCTGAAGAAAAGTCTAACTTAAAGACTTCACTGTAAACAAAAGTGCTTCCCGGGAGACAACCCGGATTGTTATTTAATTTTGTTATCGAGTCTATCTTCCCAGACATCCAATACGGCGTATCCACTCCATACCATACGGCGTATTGATTGTTTGGACGTTATCAGTCTTTATTTTATTGCACTTTAAAAACATTATTGTCAGATTTTGAATACGACGTATTCACTAAACTGATACGCTGTATCCACCAAGACTGACCCGTAATTAGTTTGTTTAGTTTAGTTTAAATTAACCATAGGTACCAAGATAGAAATGCACTTGTTTTTCCTATATTTTATACAGGACCTCGAGAAAAAAATATCGACGAATATTGGTGGAGAATTTACAAATTTGGAAATCTTAAAGTGTTGGAGTCTTGAAACTTTAAGGCGGCTGTTCAACACGAATTCTTGCTCAATTAAACTCAACTTGGAGAATCTACCGAGCAAATATCAGGGGAGTTTCCCATTCTAATTATTTTTAATTCCCGTATTTAATGTTTTATACGTACAATGAGGACGTTGTATAATTCAAGTGGGGGGATGGAATCAGAATGTTTACTTGTCCTATTTTTCACACTAAAATGCTTAAATTATGCTCAAATTTAAAAAAAATCAAGCATACTTTTGTGAAAATTATTTGATATATAACCCGCACATAATAACTCTTGTTAGATATGAGGATTTAGCCTATCCGTTTCCAAATGTTTACCCAAATTCTACAAAATATAAGTGTTTCGGTGATGTTGTAGACTTTAGAACTTGGCTTGGTATATCACTCGAGACCACAGTGATGAGTACTATGGATTTAGATAGAATAACTTGTTTAAATTGGTAGATCTTATGATTACACCCAAATCGCCTTTACATGTTGCTTATTAACTAACTACACCGGTTAGTTAACCTCCTATTTAAACCCTTTTTTCCACTCCCATCTTTAGAGTGAAGATCCATTAGAAAAACCCGTAAAGTCAATCCTTTAGGAATTTACACCAACTATTTGTTTCATTACACCCTTACACCTTAACCTACCATGTTAGATTAAGTTTAATATACAGTTACTAGTAACTTAAAGTGTAAAGTTTGTATTTCCTGAGTCTTGTGTCATTTTCTATCTTTGGTGCGGTTGGAAATTTACACATTGCAAATGAGAATGTATATTAGTAGTCAAAACTCATGTGATTTTACTACCGTCACAATTATTGGTGAATCCGAAGAACGAAGAACTACCGAAGGAATTATCCGGAATTATTATGATCGTGAAGATGGTGAAACTACACCGAGATTTGAAGTTTAGTTGGTAAATGAAAAAAAATCAAAAAAATGAAAAAAGAGAAAGAAAGTTTGAATATAATCATTTCGCAAAGAGCAACTACCAAAGGAATTACATGAAGGATCGATTATTCATTGATATGTCTAAAAAATCAACGATGTAGAGTATTGTACAAAGTGGTAGATATCGCCACTTACCTTGTTGAGTATGTAAAGTTTTGGGATGATTGGGAAGTTGACCGTTACGGGAACGCTAACTTAGGTTGTTATTTTTTATCTATGATTAAGACGTTGTAAATAGTTGTGTCTTTATCATGTTAACGGTCGGAAAAAAGTGTCTAGCAACTTGTATCTTAAGTCTTAATCTATTTGTTTCTTGATTTTTTATTTAACAACAATTTACTTCCCTCTTACCTGATGATTAGCTGATGGTTTTACGCGAATAAGGACTTGTTTGAGCGTGCATGTCTATTCCGTCATTACGGCCATGTATGCATGTCTTAGCTGCCTAATTGGTTTACGACTTTTGGTAAAAGTTAGAAGGTTCCTACCCTATATCATTCTTCATCCTAACCGTTGGCTAAATTCGAATATGGATGTGATCGAACACACATGTCTATTCTGTCGTTACGGCCATGTATGTATGCTTCAGCTGCCTTGTTGGAATGGTACTTCTGGTAAAAGATTGTAGATTGATCAACCGTACGTCTTTCCATACAAAACCAAAATTTACCTTTATAAACTTGTTACTCCTTAGCTTTAGTGGTAAAGATGAGTATCCTTGCCAAGCTTATGATAGAATACTCGTGACGACCGAGCAATTGAGCGAATTAGTTACATGTTACCGCATAGATTCATCATCCTATTTTATGAGGTGTTTGGTTGTGTACTTGTAATAGATCAAATAAATGCTTTAACGGAAAATATCCTCAGGGATACATTTTTATAAACTTCTAAAGGTTACTTGAGGACAAGTAGGATTCAAGTGGGGGGATATTTGATGACATCAAATAACATCTATTTTATAGCATCATTTATCCCAAGTTATTAACCCATTTTGTATAGTTATTGCAAAGAATTATTACTTAATCGTTTATATTTGAGAATTGTAGTAATTATAGAGTAATTGGTGAAAGTTAGCAAAAGGCGCTCATTCTGAAGCTTAAATGAAGATATTTTGAAGATTACTATTCTAAAGACCAATATGTCGTATCCATCAAAGAAGATACGGCGTATCCGTGCCTGCACTCACCAAAGACCATAGAAGGATAAAGATCAATACGCAGTATCCAGAGAGACTCAATATGCCGTATTCAAGATATAGTATTTAAATATTCTGGAAGATATCAAGCGTGGTCCTTACTCCAAGAAATCCCTAATACGCCGTATCCAACACTTGGATACGCCGTATCAAACCGACTTCCAGACCTTATAAATAGAAAACTCAAAAACGAGTTTTTAGTATGCTAAATCATATTCTCAATACCTAAACCATAAAAGTCAATTTTCAGAGGAGAAAAAGAGCAGAAGAGGTCAAGCAACGTTATCAATTCCATAGGAGACAATGTGTAGTTCCATTTACTTTAGTAATCATTCAATTTTTGGTAT
>BQNB010181496.1:0-12586 GCA_026074375.1 Tanacetum coccineum
TATTATAACGTTTACTTGATATAAACATTGATGAAATTGGCATTGGTAGGTTGCGTGAGCACGTTTACTTTGTAATGTAAGTCACGTTACATTATGGATGGAATAAAGCAAAAATCTTTCCATGAAAATGGTTGTACTTAATTTAATAAGTAGATATTGCATTGATGAAAATTGCATCTAATTTAATAGATGGATAATTACATTGATGAAAATTGTGGGTTGTTATAGTCTCCCAACCTTAAAAGAAATCTCGTCCCGAGATTTAGTTATGTTTGAAAATAGATGTGGATACTTGGCACGAATTTGATCTTCGCGTTATGTTGGGAATTATGCATTCCTAACTTAGTACCGCTAGTTATATTAGTTAGTACCGCTAGTTGTAATTAGTAATGACAGTACAAAATGTTAAGTAGTGATCAGATAGTTAGTACCGTTAGTATAAAGTAGTTAGTATCGTTTATGAGATATGCATGAGATATCTTAGGAAAGGATATGCATGATCTTTATACGCGTTTTGTAAAGCCCATTAGGGTTTCCTTAGTCTATAAAAGGAACCCTAGGCATAGTTAGTAGATATAGTTCTACACAGATCATAGAGATCGAATAGTAATCATAGTTTGTAATCTGTAACCTAGGCAGATTCAAGGTTTAATATAAAAGTTCTTTTGTGATATTCAATATTGTTCTTCTTAGCATTATTGATTAGATTCTGCATAATCAATAGTGTTTACTCAGTGTTTCATTATTGTTGCTTTAGAATTATCTAAAGGAGCAAACTCTTTGCAAGCTGAAGGTTAAGATCTATTCAGTAAAACGATCCAACAAAACTTCAGTCCCTGTCGTTAACATCAGATAATGCACATGTATAGGTTCATATGAACAATAGTTGCTCATAACAGTATTTGTAGTAAAGGGCGATTAAGAATGGGTTTAATAACCTGTTGAGGATAAGGCTGCTGGTTTGCGTGCTTTTCTAGCTGCCCGCTTTTGGCTTGGCCCTAAAATAAAAATGGTCAACGGAAATGTTTAGAATCTGGGGAGAAAATACAGCTAAAATTCTAATACTTTTAAAAAAGAAGTGAAACTAGCCGTCTTTTTATAAATTCATTACTTGTCGTTCTCCGAGCTGCCTGGGGAAAGGGATGATTGGGAGTATCGATTATTGCTTTTCTTTTTAGATATGTACCCCTTTTTACTGACGTCGATGATGTTCCTAACCCCATAAAGTCATTTTTAAGCAAAAGTGCTAGAGATCTCAATGATTCGGATACACATATTAGGTCTGCCTGGAATCTAAAGAATACGTGTGTGCTTACCTATGTTTGGAATGCCTATATCTGACAGTTTTTGACCACAAAAACTCTATACGTTCCCATCCCTTCTAATTATTGTATTTGAATGGATCATGATAGATGTATGAAGTATGTTAGAGAGAGATGGCCTATTGTCATGGATGTTTCCTGAATTCATACCTGCCAAGAGAGTGACTGCAAAGAATATAAGCCTACGCCTTTAATTTAAAAGGGTGAGGTCAGAATGCAAAGAGATATAGAGTGAAGATATTTAATAGCCAGGCTTATGGAATTCCTCATTAATAAATGAGGAGTTTCACAAAAGTACCTCAGCTGGAATGCAGCCCTGGTAGCACATCCTTATGGAGTGTATAGTTAGTTGCACCTGTTTCTAAGAAGAATGCATATTACAATTGTCATGGGAAGGTACTATGGGAACACTTTGTCTCAGAACAGCAAGGTACCATAGGTGGAATTTATACATTAGTAGATGGCATAGTAGTATGTGTTAACTGCAGTCTTTTTTGGGTTGATTCCAGTGAATGGAGTCTGTGGGAAGCTGATCTAGGATCACAGTCCCAACCAAAAACAGTGTTAAGGTACAACTCAATCTCCTTTCTAGAAACTATCATAAGTTAATTTTTTAGCCTCATTAATCTTGCAGTACCATTTCTTCCAAGCTGCCAGCCTGCGTATAATTTTGTCACACTAAGAACAAATGGTTCATGTGCCAAGAAATTCTGATAACCTTAGGATCCACATTTCATTTCACCACAACCTCTATTTTTAAGTTTCAGTTAATGCATTGGTTGCCTTGCATATTTGGCATTCTCAAGTGTAACTTGCTTGCATATTTGGCATTCCCGAATGTAATTTGCTTATTTCATCGTCTTTGCAAATAATTAACTGCTGGTCAATGTGTACGCATATTTTATAGTATGAACGCGTCATAATGTTTTGTCAATCAGTTTCTAAATATGCAACCTGCCTTAACTGTAATTAAATAGTTCATGTGTGTGGTCATGTGTATTGATTTAGTGATACTGTTAGAGTCAACACAAGATAATTGACGATCAACTTGAATTCGGTCAATGTTGCTCGCGTTGAAAATTGTTCAGAATGATAGAAACATGCCTAACACTACTAAACAAAACCATGACCATGCATGGCACAACAAATGGACTAACATTTGGTTGACTGTCTGCAACAACCCTACAAAATATTCCTTTGTCAGAAGAACAGCCTAGGTCTCCTCTTTTTGGTTGACTATCTGCAACAAAAGATTCCTCTGCGTCAGAATCTTAAAGCTCCTCTCTAACATAACACAACCATAACCAACAAATTAGTAACTGTAATATAAGTGGTCATATAGTTATAATGAGGTTTCCAGGAACACTCAGAGAGAATGAAGTAAGTGTTTACCGACCTCCTCTACTTCTTTTCTTTACTCGGCTGTGAAGGAGTAGCTACCGATAGGCTTTTGCTTAATCTTTTCAACACAGGGGCCTTTGAGCCAGCTTTTGCAGCAACCACGTCAGAACTGGCACTTCCTTTCACGACCTCATCTATAACAACCTTCGAGTAGGCGAAGCTCTCATAGTTCCCAAGCTCATAATATGTGTGGGGTTTGAGCTCCAGAGTGTGGCTTGTTCCCATAATGTTTGCCAAAGTAGGAGGCAAACCCGAGTGTTCTTCTTCATCCTGCAGGCGCAAGTCAGTAGACATATTTGTTAAATTGTACGAGGTGGAAAAATATACCTGGTCTTTAGAGACCACTATTGAGCCAGCAGAGCATTTCACCAAACTTGTCTCCATTTCATCAAACATAACGACCACCACCTCTGCAGTATCATCATATATTTCTAGCTCAAGCCTGTACATGCAGGTGGAAAGTTGGACACATAGAGCAAGCGGTTTATTGGGTGTTATTTTAACTTCCACGACATATAAAAGAACACAACGTTACTTTATAACTGGGTACTCCACTGAGTTATCGCATGAGTCACACCAAAATTTCCCCTCTTTATGATTGATGTTACCCTTATTACATTTTTCACCCCCACATGATGGATAGTTCTAACCCTTCTTTGTCCTGAACTTTTCAATCTTCACCTCACAATAGAATGTGGAAGACTGGAAAGACATTTATAGTGTTACTGTGGTCTAATGGAACAACAAAAATAAAAGGGGATATCAGAATGCAAGTTGCTTACATCATATTTTTGATTTCGTGCCCACATCAGCAAGTTTTCTAGAGTTCTAGGCTTTGGTGCTGTGTTGTCCCTCGACATAATTTCTTTAGTCAGCTCCACACCACTACAATACATAAGCATGGTAAGCGTTTGAAGTCTGCTACAGTTTAACAATAGGAGTGACCAAATTAGGGGTACCCACCTATCATCAGTCTTCAACTGCGTTAACACATGGATCTTCTCATCTTCGACAATCAAGGTTGAGGATATGATAGATAGATAAAGCCTATCTGTAAGGGGAGAAACACACATTAAGAAATGAATTATCTTCATAAGATGTGTTAAGATTTTAGAACCTATTGGGACTTACTATTGTAAAGCTTTATTGTGACAGTGGTTAAAATAATCGGGTACAACCCGACATGACGGGTCCTCTTTTTAATCAGTATGTCACTCTTATTTGCTCCTCCCTGTACACAATTGGGGAAAAATCACATAATGTTAGTTCTTCATAAAGGCGTAAGTATAATAGGTAAACAAAATAGACACAGCCTGCGGTTAGCCAGATAAAAGTCTAGTGTCTTTGAACATGTCCTTTGTTGAGTACTCCTACCCACGTTGGTCACGTAGCCAGCAACATCTGTAGGTAATTTTTATATAAAACTGAATCACTGTTGTGGACCATGGTGCACAATATTTTATATGAAAGCTACAAAAACTTACCAACTAAGAATTTGTTGTTTGTAGGTTCCAGGTCATCAATTTCCACCAACTGAAAAGGATAATGATTGAAACCTTTAGATTTCATAGAGGATTTCCGAATAGTTGTATCGCCGTCAAACTCGACCATAAAATCAACAAATTTCATCACACGAAATTCATCTTTATTGGGCTGAACAGAAAAGTTCTTCACCGAGTAAATGGCCCCTTCTTTCAGCCTCAGGAAATTATGAGCGATGTTACCCCTTGCTGTGCAATGCATCAAATTACCCTGCAATATTGTTTCGTTAGCACTTGAACTGCAAACTTTATGGACAATCAGAATATTTAAAGTAAACCTCTATGTCAGAAACAATAAAGTCAGTGCTCAGGTATTGGCCAGTAGTAGCATTGACATCCCATATCCTGCAGATCATCACCACAATGGTACACGTGGCACCCAGCTCTAGTTGGTTCAACAAAAGATCCGTTTGGTTGCATGAAGCAGACATCGACATCGACATATTGCTGTAGGTTTTAGATGTACAGCGAGGAGTGTTGTGCTAAGAGTAAGATGATTACTTGTGGGGAGATAAAGCACACCGCATGTAATATATACGTGTCATGATTGGATGCTATGTTACTGCCTAATCGTTTGCATTCTGTAGAGAATTGAATGGTAATCAAGGCTAGCATGCTTTGCATTTTGTAACTGCCTAAACCTTCATGCGCATTCATGGTTCTGTAACTGAGGAATTGCATTCATGGCTATGGTAACTAAACGGTGGATCATACCTACAAAACTGACTTTAGCAATAGAAGTCTTTTGTTTTGAGTCATAAATACTGCCATAATAAATACTTGAAACAGAATCTTATATATTATAAGATAATTACCACAAATCCACAATTCATTGATAATACTAGTTATTTTCAAATTCAAAATTCCTTACGTCGTTATATAGTTCACAGTAATATATCAATTTATTTTTACTTTATACATTGATACATGCACAGAGTTTTGTAGCATTATCATTTTATAGTTTGTTATACATTAGGTTTACAGGAATTTGTGATATGATGTTTTAGATATAGGTGCTAAGATTGTAGTCATAAAATGCAAATTTATTGTTTTATGTTAAGATGAAATAAAAAAAGTCTAGCAACCGTAATTTCATAACAAATTTCTAATATGGATGAAGAAATGTGTGATATATGAACCAAGCAAAAATAATTATAGCATAATACTCATTTCATTCCATAGTATTCTTATCATCTTTTCCATTGTCATTCCTTGTTTCGAACCAAGCGTCCCCTTAATGTCACGAGCCAAATTCTAATGGGTTGGGTTCTGCTTGGAAGCGTGCATTAATACGGGGGTTACTGGTTTATTCATGTTGGTCTTGTTGTAGTACCCCCAATGATAGGGGTTGTAGTACGTGCCATGAGTAGAAAACTTGATATGGCACTAACCTGATAGAGAGTTGGGGTCGCTCCCCTGATGAGTCAAAGGCCGTACGAAACCAATGAACCTTTATTATACGCGGGATGGATGGCTAGTCCTTATCGGTGTCAAGACATCACCCAGGGTAGAAACAATGACTCTGTGACATTAAATTTAAATAATTTATCTAAATTTAACAACTAAAGTTTTAATAATTATACTCTTTTCTTTTAGTTTTTATTCTCGTAAATTTGATGCCTGTGTTTTTAAATTTTCTTCTCCACCAAAATTTTTCACCGAACTTATCAAAGTTTGATAGTTTTTTTCCAATTAGCCAATAAAAATGTTCAATTTTACCTATGTAAAAAATCAAGCTCGTCCATTGGTCTAATTTAAAACTCTCGAAGTATCTAATTGTTCATTGGACAAATCGCATAAAAAAGTACTCATCTTAGATCCAACTTCAAATAAAGGTACTAGTTTTTTTTATCAATTTAAGGTATTTAACTTATCATACCGTCTAATTTAAAGATATTTTTACCTGCTAGTCAAGTAACATGTCACCTCTTTCTTTTTTTATAGAAGTTTTCTGTCACACCCTAACTTAGGCGAAAACACGAGGTGTGACAGAGAATTGATTATCACAACACAAGATACAAGATAGAGAAAACTAAAATGCATTCATAAAAGTGTCGTGACATTCTCCGATCCCCAAGTAAAACTTGAGTGAAGATACGTCAAAGAACACATCACATAGTCTCAAAGCTTACAACTAAATTTCCTACGTATGGGATGATATTAGTCTCAAGATAACAATCCCCAAAATGCTTAAGTTCAAATAATGTTTCAATGTGATGAGGTGTCATTTTATACACTATTTCAGGGTCATTTAACCCCTTAAATCATGTAAATATGCCCAGATTATGTGCTTAATCATTTGTTTTCAGGTTTTTAGCACTTGGATGACATTTAGAGGAAATACACATGACTTGGGCTCATTTGGAGAAGAAACTGACAAGACTACGACTCTACACCAAGAACCATGAAGAATTATTCACTTAGATCCTGGAGATGGCGTCGCAACCATAAAGCGACGGCGTTATGACATTCATGGTGACGGCGTCAGAGATCCAGCGACGGCGTCAGGACGTGGCCGACTTAAAGTGGATCTAGAACCATCTACGTGGCGATGGCGTCAGGAGTACAAAGCGACGCCGTCGCAGTGATATCTCTATATATACAAAACTGATTTTAGGGTTTTAAGTGTGTAACTTTGTATAACTTTAGGGAGATGAACCCTAACCTTTGTAACAGCTTCATATGTCATTTTTAGGGTCTCAAAACCCTATTGTACTACCTTGGATCCATGTTTTAATCCAAGTAAGGTTATTTATCATTAATCATTCAATATGTCTATGTGTTGTGTGATTGATTTATCTTCTTGCTTTCATTATAACATGCGAGGCTAAACCCTCCTTTGTATTTGCTTATGATTGCATGAAAGTCGGATTGTAGATCCTATTACTGTTGCTTCTTGTTGATGAATGTGCGCGTTAGGCTTTAGAAAACCAGCTTTTGTCTGTATCGCTGTAGACACGTCTAGGGAAACGCGAGTGCGTAGAAAGGATACCATCGGGTAACAGTCTTCATACTACCTTACCCCCTTATATGGTTGATCCCTCTTAAGATATTTCACAAGCATTTAATATACTCTTAGGGGCCTTGTAATAGTCTTCATACTACCTTACTTGTGCGTTGCCTTAACGGAATATTAAATAGACGGCGGGTTCGTGTAATCCGTTCATGACCTAGGAAATACTTACACAGATCATCACAAGTGTGACAAGGCAGCAGGATTAGGAGAAGCAATCTGATTAGTAATGCATGATTAAGTAAATACATTCAATTATCATAAAGTTATCACCAGTAGTTTAGATTATAATTAGTTTAGTAATTAGTTAAACAAACCAACCTCTCAAACCATAGATTTACCTGCTTTCTTATAAATATAAAAACACAAAAATAATCTTCTCTCAACCCCTAGAATTCTGTTAGACCATGATCAAGCCTTCCCAACCTATTCCCCTAGAGAACGATAACAACCCCCGAGTCTTGCCTATACTACTACTACAACGGTTAGGTGCTCTGCCTAGGGAGTTGTAAAACTTCGTGTAGAAGTCCTACAACGACCGCATCAAGTTTTTGGCGCCGCTGTGTGGGGAATAGTTAGGTTTTGATCATAGTCTAACTTAATTCTACTCGCTTAAATCCTTTCAAGTGAGACTTTAATTCCGTATATTAGCTTTCTCGTAGTCTATCTTTTCTTTGTGTTAATTGTTTCGTAACCCATTCTCGTCAACCTCTATGGGAGACGAGAATCCTATCCGTAATCTTGGAGACTAATCCAAACCTAGCCACGAGGGTTACAGGAATACCATTGAGCTCCCCGTAGGGAACAACGTGGTACCTCTTCGATCTGACACCATCCAGTTGGTGCAAAACGGATGCTCATTCCACGAACTTCAGTCCGAGGATCCAAACCAACACCTCAAGGATTTCTTAAAACTTATAGACTCACTTCACTTTGACAGTGAAAACAGGGAAAGAACGCGCCTGTGTTTATTTTAATTTTCCTTTCGCGATCAAGCTAGCAATTGGCTTGAACGTCTTCCAGCAGGATCCATCACCACATGGGAGGATCTTACTACTCGTTTCCTTGCTCAATTCTTTTCACCAGGAAGGACTGCAAAACTTTGTAATGATATCTTGATGTCCCAACAACATCATGGAAAATCTCTATTTGAAGCATGAACTCATTTCAAGGACTTACTCCAAAAAGTCCCTCATCATGGCATTGACCTTTGGCTACAAGTCCAAATATTTTATGACCATGTCAATCCTGTCATAAGATAAATCATTGACCAATCGGCCGGTGGTAAGCTTCGTGACCGAAACGCCAAAGAATCCCGAGCATTATTAGAGGACCTCGCCCTCTATGACAACGGAAGTTGGAACGACCCAAGGGATTTTGCTAAACCGATCAAGGCAATCACTTTGCCTCAAGATGTCCCGAGTACATCCGATCACCGTCTCATCGAGCTCGAAAATCAAGTTCAACGCTTGATGGAAACTCATCTTGCTGCGACACAACCTACTAAAGTGAACAAAATCACTATGTTAGGAATTATGTTTTCCTGAGTTAGTACTGTTAGTATTAGTTAGTTAGTACTGCCAGTATATATGTTAGTACTGGTAGTAGAGTTAGTACTGTTAGTAGTAAGTTAGTACTGCTAGCATATATTGACAGTACTGCTTAAGTGATATGCATGAGATATATTAGGAATAGATATGCATGATCACTTAACGCATTTTGTAAGCCCATTAGGGTTTCCTTGGTGTATAAAAGGAACCCTACGACACTAGTTAGATATACAAGTTTCACAAATATTTATAGTTAGTATTCTGTAACCTAGCAGATTAATAGTAATCAAAGTTCTGTTTTATTCATTGTTCTTCTTAGCAGTATAAGTTAGTTTCCGCATAACTTATATTGTTCATAGTCATTGTTTCTCTTGTAGTTAGTTTGGATCTATCCAGATTGACTACCACCCTTAACAGGCTAGAAAGATCTATTCAGACTGGGATCAACAAGTGGTATCAGAGCTTGTTGAGAAACTCTGAGTAAGAAGAATCAAAATAGATCTGTTATAAACCTTTACCTTTTATATCTATTCAATGATAGGAGAAGATGAATTTCATGATGATAATCCACCACCACCACCACCACCAGTTCCACCAACACAACAAGCCCCTCACACTCTGTCAACCATTAAACTCCCTATTCTGAAGAAAGGTGAGTATGACATATGGGCCATGAAAATGGAACATTACTTGGGGCATACAGACTATCCTATATGGGAAGTCATACAAAAGGGAAATGGTCCAGTACAAGTCTCAACAGATACAAATGGACAAATAAGGGTTTTGCCTCCTAAAACTGCTGAAGAGATTTTGGCTAGAGAAAGAGAAAGAAAAGCAAGGACTACCTTGCTCATGTCTATACCAGAAGACCATTTAGCAAAATTTCACAAAATGACTAATGCTAAAGGGATGTGGGAAGCTATAAAATCCAGATTTAGTGGCAATGATGAATCTAAGAAGATGCATAAATACATTCTCAAGCAACAATTTGAAAGTTTTTCTGTATCCAACTCAGAAGGATTACACAAAGGTTATGACAGGTTTCAGAGTCTTCTGAGTTAACTTGAGATTCATGGTGCAGGCGTCTCCACTGAAGATGACAATCAAAAGTTTCTTAGGTCTTTACCTGCTTCCTGGTCCCAAGTATCCTTGATAATGAGGACCAAGGCAGGAGTAGATACTCTTAGTTTTGATGATTTCTATAACAATCTTAGAGTCTTTGAGTCTGATGTTAAAGGCTCTACTGCATCATCTTCCAGCACACAGCATGTGGCGTTTGTTTCTTCTGAAAGCACTAGCAGTACTAATGATGTTAGTACTGCTTATGGTGTTTCTACTTCTTCTGGCCATAACTCACAAAAGGAAGGATCTTCATCATATACTGATGAACTCAAGTACTCTTTCTTTGCTAATCAATCAAGTGGTCCACAATTGGATCATGAGGATCTTGAACAGGTTGATGAGTTTGATCTAGAAGAGATGGATTTGAAAAGGCAAGTGGCCATGATTTCCATAAGATTGAAAAAGTTTTACAAGAATACAGGGAGAAAGCTGCAGTCTGATGCCAAAGAACCAGTTGGATTTGACAAGACCAAGGTTGAGTGCTTTAATTGCCATAACACAGGGCACTTTGCTAAAGAGTGCAAATCAAAAGGAAATCAAGAAAGTAGAAAGAGAGATGCAGGGAACACTGGATATAAAGCAAAAGACAATGGGAGGAGACTTGGAAAACAGGAGGAACCTAAAGATTTAGTAACTATTGATGGGGATGGTGTTAATTGGACTGGTCATGCAGAAGATGAGCAAGAGAACTTTGCTTTGATGGCTTACAGCGATTCAGGCTCAAACACTGAGGTAACATCTTGTTCAAAAGAATGTAAGGAATCTAATGCTAAGTGATTGCTTTCTTTAGGTATATATAAATAATGTATTATATAAATATAATAAATACTTATATTAAACCCAAAAACAATTCAAGTGACCCTTGAAAAGTTCAAAGAAAGAAAATCAATAAAATCCGAGTAGTATATGATATTCCCGGGTCGTTTATCCCCAATGAGGAATGCAATGGAAAGTCGAGACGGTTTGATAATCGATGATTGATTGGAACAAGATTTTTGATTGGTTTTCTAATTCTACGGGAAATAAATGCAATTTACACTAAAAAACAATTAAGGAAACACTAAATTATACTAAAAACGAAAATGAAAATCCTAAAAACGAGCTAAATTATCAACTATCTCAAAATTAAACCCTACACAAGATCTTTTTGCATGTAAACCTCAAAAATGACAAAAGAAAATTTTCTAAAAAAGATTTGTATTTTTTTTGACTTTTTTATAATTTTTTTATGAATTAAAAACTAATTTAATCTATTAAAAATCCTAGAAATTAGCAAATTAAATCCTAAAAACTCCAAAAAATGATTTTCTACTTTAGAAAAATCTAAAAAGTGATAAAAACTCAAAAAACTATTTTTAACTATTTTTTTATAATAAAAATCTATTTTATAAAACTAATTTAAAAAGCTAAAAACGGAAATTAAAATCTAAAAGCGGTAAAAATAATTTTAAAGCTTCTAAACTTAAAAATATTTATTCTAAGACTAAAAACTAATTTTTTGTATTTTTCAAAATTAATTTTCTATTTTTAAATGATTTTCTAAAAATTTAAGTTTTGAAAATTTAAGAAAAATACTAAATAAAGATGAGAAATTCTGAAAAATTCACTAAAAGTCCTAAATGTTATAAGGAATGTAATAAAAATAGGCTGGCTAACCCAGCTTATCAAATAAGCTTACAAAAAGCAGAAATAAGCTACGAAGTGGCTTAATGAATATGGGCTCAAAAAGATGATAAATGAATTGATTTTGCAAGGTATAACGAAAAAATCCCAAGGGTGCTAGTGGTAGTGAGTGTAGTGTTAAAATGCTTGGTTGATGGTGGTTGAGGTCCCGGGTTCGAGCTTAGGCTCACTCGGGGCTTCCCACTATCCCAAGCATTTTTATTTTTGCAAACTTTCTTAACAACTTTTTAAATAAGCTCAAAATAAGAAACTTTTGCAAAGGCACTTTTCATATAAGCCCAAAATAAGCACACAAATAAGCAATAAAAGACAGAAATGCTTTTTACTCTTAAGTCTAAATAACACTAACTGTTTTGGCTTTTTTTTACACTATTAAGCTAAAAGAAGGGCTAATAAGTTGAAATTAACTAAAAAGCTATACCTAATAAGCATAAACAAACAAAAATAAGCAAAGAATTTAAGCTATAATAAGCTAAGAAAGACAGAATCACTTAAAGGCTTTAACACTTAGAATTTTTATAAGCTACAATGCAATTAAGCTCAAATAAGCCTTACCTTAAGTAAAATAAGCTAAAAGGGACTTAAACTACACCTAATAAGCAATTTAAGTAAAAATAAGCTAAGAAAGTGAGCAAATAAGCCCAGAAAATCAAATAAGCACTTTAGCATAGAACTGAAATCCAAACAGACAACTTAGCTACTTTGGGCTTATTTTTAACTATGCAAACAGATCCTTATGGATTTCTAGCTTATACTACCTTAAACCTTAACCAAAAAGCTACATGAAACAGCTTTTAAAAATCATTTTGAAAATCAAATGCTTATTGAAAAAGCTCCTTGAAAACTGCTTATTTTCTCAGTTTGTACTGAGTTTGAAAAAAGACAAAATGCAATTTTTCAGCTTAAAAAAAACAGATAGACAAATAAGCTATTTTATAGAAACTAAGTTCAAAA